>JAODUG010000015.1:4265999-4280019 GCA_027564795.1 Aphredoderus sayanus | reverse complement strand
ACGTTTGTTTACAAAACAAAACAATAAAAGTGTACATTACTATAAGACTTACACCAAGAGTAGGCCTATCCTTACAATTAGCCCTGTGATGATTATTGTTCCCCTAGCATCACAGCATTCAGTGATACTGTACATATACCTTATACGCAAGTGTACTGTATGTAAGTGGTCTCAGGCCAACAAGACCCAACTGATGTTGATTATGAAAATACACGGACTAAAATAAAAGTGCTGGGAGAGGCACTTTAATTATAATTGTGGGGTTAGCAATTCTAATCCAATATACTTTTATATCAAACTCAGCTAATATTTCCTTCCATTCTGTGTGTGCACGTGCACATGTGTGTGTGTGTGTATGTGTGTGTGTGTGTGTGTGTGTGTGTGTGTGTGTGCATGCTGCAAAGCACTATCCCAGCCATGGCAATGACTGTCCAGTGGAGCTTCTGTGGGAGCACCCTATGGTACTGAAGGGAGTGGTGTATTTGATGTTGAGTTCAAATATCAACAAACCTTCTGCAGCATCGCTTATAACACCTTTAAATGTTGTAGAATAAAGAATAAAGACTAAAGAATAAACAACTGAACAATGTACCTAATGTCCATGGTAATTAATGAACTTCAACTTGTCATTGGGCTGACTGCCCTGGCTGATATTGGTTTTCATCAGCCTCAAAGTGAACTGCAGTTTGGTATGTTCAAGATGTTGACTTCAAAGTACATCTTTTTAAACTGTGAATTCAGAAATTATTTGGCAAACCACAGAACCAATCAAGCATGGGAGAATAAATGTAGTTCTTTGTATGCAAACACTGACATGAGCACACGGATGTATGCCATTCAGTTTTCTTTTCAAAAGCCCCACACTGTGTGCTTGAGTGAAGGAAGGCCAAGCAACATTCAGGCATTGGCTTAGCATTGTAGGCATGATGCCCTTCAGAAAACCTTTCCTATAGCCAGACCTGTGTTTTTCCTCTATTTAAACTATAATTCAATAGCAATAACAAACCAGTTAAAGGTTTTTGAGTTTTGGCTAAGCAATAACTATTCAAAAATTAAATAATAAAACAAAAACAGCAATTTTTGGTTTACCATGTGCTTTGAACCAGAAATTACTTTTATAAATGTTCATATTAATCTTAATATTGTATTGAATGGTATAAAGTACTGGAAGTTCAGCATGTCATGCATTAATTAAACCACAAGTAGTAATATGTTATGTTAGGTGGAGAAAGTGAACTCCTTAATGTCTAGGCTTGTACAGATAATTAAGTTAAAATGGTCTTTAAAATGGCATATACTGACCCCTAAGGGGCAATATGGCTTTATCAATGGGTATACGTGATAGAAGATGAAAGACATAGAGTTCAAGTGTGTTTGCTAGGCCTATTTGAGTTTTAGAAAACCATTGACTATACACATTTTATAAATATATATAAAGATTTAATGTTTTAGCATATTACAATAATTAGTATATATAAAATGTCAAGGTATTGTATCCTTGTGGATTCTGGGACAGTTCCTCAGAATGAATGAGTGGTGAGTAAAGAAGGACAACCAATTCAGAAATATGTGTTAATTTACTGCGCTATTGCTTTTGAGGGCTGTTTTAATCACGTTACAGGGTTACTGCATGTTTGAAAGAGAGCAAGACTTATATTTTCTTCTATTTAGTAATTCCTCATGAATTGTAGATGTTGAATCTTTTGTACACACTTTTCCTTTCCGAAACCCTTGAATTGAACCAACTGTCCATTTATCGCTCACAGAACTTGGACCCCTGTCAGCTACAAGGTTGCTCACTCTACAGGGACTGCTCTTCTTTCAGTGATGGAGGCCCTTCACATTGCTAGAGCTTCATCCTTCTCCTCAGTTCTGCTCCTCTTAGACCTGCCTGTCGGTGTGTATGTGTTTTACACAGTGAACTGTAGGATTCTTTGCTCCACCCTCTTTAAGCTCAGCATATCTGACTGGCTCTTTTCCTTCAATATGTACCACTCGACAGGTCACTTATCATTATGTTTGTGTTTTGTTCAGTCATTATGTTATGTTATGTGATCTCTTCAGGGCTCTGTGTTGGGTGCGCTTACTGCATGGTACACTAACTGTCAGCTGTGGGTTCTTTTTCACTGTTATGATTATGAGTTGACACACGGGTGCCAACACGCATCCCTGGGCTGGCTGAACATCTGGCTGACGTCCATGCTAGATATCAAGGTTAACCTCTACAAGACAAACCTCACCATTGGGGAAATAACAGGTTACCCCTTTCCCCAACTGAAACATTGTTAGGGGTGTTCCTACAAGTCCATAGATTAATGTAAACTGACATGCCAGATGCTGTTCACAACTCCATCTGGGGAACCGTCCATAGGAACTGTTTGTTAAGGGCGTTTCTTTTCATAAACATCTTGTCAGTTGATTGAATAAACCATTTCTCTGTCACCGTAACTTCAACCACTCAAACCAATATGACGTCGTAGTAAATAAAACTTTTGCCACATCCAGTTGGGAGTAGAGCAAAAACATATTTTCCGTCTAAAAAAGCCTTCAATGCTGTTGTTTGTTCTATTTTCAATAAAGATATAGTCTTCAGTTGAGATAAAACTGACGATATAGCATCATCTACGTTAAGCTTTAAAGGATCCGCCATTGTTATTTTCACTTTCTCTATCGTCACACCTAAATCACGCCCGTAGAAATAACAATGACCCTGATTTTAAAGTTCAGATGCTACTCGGACTACAGTCGCAATGATCCCTAGCCTTTCCAGACTGATTCTCACTTCGAAATTAAATTGACGCTCGCGAGATCAGGATGGTCTCACGAGCATAAGATGAATAGGTCACACATGTCATGTTGAGAAACCTGGGCTTGCATATAGAAAGATTGAGACAGAAATACAGACACATTTTCAGTGAGGGCTGAAATACAAACATCTCTACTATATCCTATTAACCAAGAGGACATATTCAGTGACTAACATTTCTACAGTACAGTAAATAGGTTTTAAGCAAATCTGTATTGTCTAGAATCTCACGTTTTACTGTATATCCAAGAATATGTTGATGTTTGTTAAACTACTTACCAATGTTATCCAGGTGTTTTTAGAATCCTTCTTGTCAAAATGAATTTTAAATAAATACACCTGAATTTGAATCAATGTTGTGTTGAGTAAATTCAGCATGAAAAAAATAAACAACTTACCATTCAGGATATTATAAAATTTTTATGTTGACAGTAACAGATTTTCTGATCTCATGTCTAAGTGCAGTGCATCTCTCTGTTCACTCATCGCCCATTCTTTGTTACTACAGACCCAGTTCTTTTTGACTTTTTGACTTTTGTGTGGATTCACTTGAAGCATGCCTGAAGCATTGTGTAAGATTTTAGCATGGTAATATGGGCAGCAGTTTGAGGAAAGGGCAAAGCGGTCAATCAAGACTACCTTTCTTCTCTCAGTCAGTGTGTTGGGGTCTTCCTGACCGTAATTCTCTGATTTGACTTTGATGTGCCAATTTGTGTCTGATGAATAATTGTCTGGTTTGCTGATAACTTGTGGGAGTCAAGTGCATTCTGGTGGCACTCAATGCAAATGGGATATATTTGGGTCCCTCAAATCATGGTAGTAGCCCCTCTACATTTTGTCTGCCCATTCCGTGGGTAAACTGGTCAATTAGCTGTGTTTGAAGAAGCCATTTTTGATTAGCGCAATCAGTAAACAGCAAGGCCTCTCCATGATTGTCCCCTGATTAGATGAGTTGTCACTTGAGAAGTTGTTGGAGATTTTAATTTATGGCCTTATAGTGCTGAAAAGTATGGTAATTACCTAATCCATTCTCTGCAGTTCAGTACTTGGATTAAAATCACTCATACTGTCAGTGCTGGCGACCTCATTTCTTCCTAAATTGTCTAAGTAGCCTCCTCCGGCACCACATCAATGTTTAGGTAAAAAAAAAGTAAAACACAAAAAAAACATACTGTACATATATGCCTACATGATGACATAAACTGTTTAATAGGACCTGGAGAATAATATCACATACTAGTCATCTCTGCTAGATACTGTACATGTGTTACTCACATCCATTATATAACTGAGATGTGTTTTTTCTACTGAATATAATATTTACTTCCAACAGTTATTATCCTATTATTCTTAATTGTCTTAAAGTGTTCATACATATATGTACATATGTTGTTTTAAATATGAACAAAATATTTAGGTGCTCCTTGCATGGCTTGCACCGCCATCGGTTTGTGAATGTCCAACTATTTGACAAATGTACTACATGTAAGTCGCTTTGGATAAAAGTGTCTGCCAAATGCTGTAAATAACATATATTAGTTTTGCCACTTGCCAGAGTGTTACAAATTACATCATAAAACATGCTGTACTAGTATCTGTATATCTGTTTAGTATTGTATCTGCAATGTATTGATGACCAAATCCCAAAATGATGCCTTAATCAATATTGCAGGAGGAGTAAGTGACTGGTGTGTCAAGACAGAGGGTGATGACACAAAGCCAGGATTAAGCCTGATTAGGGCAGTTTTAACATGTCCTGCTGATTAGGGGCCAGTGAATCTGACCGCTAATTAGCTGTGAAGTGTGGCCAGCCGGACAGACAGGACAGAGTGGGGGGGGGGAGAAGCGGGGGAACATTCGGCAGGCTGCTATGGCGCCTTAACTCTGCTCTCCCTATTTGTCCACTCGCCGCCCCCGCAAAAAAACGTCTGGGGCAATTCTTTGATTGGACGTGGTGCTTTGTGGAGAGGAGGCTGAAAAAGAGTTCCACTTCCCTTTAGCTGGGCCTCGACCCCCTGTGGGGTGGAGTCAATGTGCCCATTCTGTCCCTTCGTATGGCCAGCTGGTCAAAGCAGGCCAAATAAACATATCAGTACATTCACCGGCCAGTGTGTCGGCCATCTGAAACGTAGCCATTGTCCCATGTGGATTGTGCCCTAATTAGTATCCTTAAACACATTCTTTGTGTTGTTGTCATTCGTATTGATGAGCTATAAATGAACATATAATGGACAGATATTATGAGTTGTAACTGAAAAGATTTACTGCTCAGCCTTGAACTGCGGAATATTACTCAATAGCTGTTTTACTTACGTATATTATGTATTTATGTGTTTTTTATACATGCATTTGAGTGTTATTCAGTTCATTCAGTTCATTGTATTTCTACACCTCAGCTAATGTGCACATATACAGAACAACGTGCACACGCACACGCAAACACACACATAAGTATATAATGTGTGTGTGTGTGTGTGTGTGTGTGCGCGTGTGCGTGTGTGTGTGTGAGTGTGTTTGTGTGTATGTGTGCATGTGTGAGAGAGAGAATGCAAGAGAGAATATATTCCAATAAGCTTAATAAGATGAGTGTCACTACCAGAGACTAAAGCAACATAAGAGGAGAGGGGAAAGGAACGTGGGATTTGGGGTGTAATCCTGCTTGTCCTTAAGGTCACCTGCTCTATGGAGTTCTGATTTAGAGCTACAGTCTGTAAGTTTATTGGAGAGACAACAGCAGTGTAATTGTAATTCTCTGGAAAGCAGGCAATGTCTCCTGCTGAATGCTGGAGAGGAGACAGGTTGCTGCAAGATGACAATTGAAAAGAAATTGGGTGGTCCTCTTTGGCTCCTTGCCCCTCTGGGACCGTTATATTAAGACTCCCGCATCTTTTGGAGGGGGAGATTATCAAATGTTATATTTGGAGAAATGATTAACTCCTTCTAGGCTTAATTTAACAGACATTGCTATTGACTACCAGCTTTTTATTCTGTTTTCTGTTAAGTTACTCTGTGTGTGTGTTTGTTCCTGGATTATTTCCCCAATTAACTCGTATTAGGCTTTTCATTCCTACGAGGGCAGTTTAAAAACCCTGTCTCTTTATTTTGTAGGCCTTTTCACTTTTTTTGTTATGAAAGACATTTGAATTGTGACTGTGTACTTATATCTGAATGTGATGACTACAGTAAATTGTACGTTCATCTTAGGAAATATATAACATGTAAACACACACGCAAGCAAGAATATGTCTCAGCTAACACAAAAAGATTTCATCCTTTGCCCAGCCTCATTGAACTGTTCTGCTAGCCTGGCCCTATTAACAAATAATCCCCAGGCATTACCTTGGTAACAGTGGACTGAGAAGAATCTGCCTGTTGATTTAAAAGTAAACTGAAGTGCTGTGAAGGACATGAAATAACATATCTATTTTGCCTGTACTTACATATATTTTTCATATTTCAAAACCACAAAAGATTGTAATTACATTTCAGTTAGCCCTAATTTTTTCCACACCTTTTTCAGACATTTTGGAACAATAAAATCTTACTTAGTTGGCAGTATTTTATTCTATGTAGAATTGAGTTGAATTTAACTAAAACGTTTAATTTTGCTCAATGATCAGGTAGTTCATTGCATGTAATTTTCTAAGGATCCTTTGAAGTTTTATACATCAACTTTATAGCTGTAGCTGTTCTACATACTGAGAAAATTGTAAATATCAGTAGTGACAGCATTGTGCACGCTTTTATGAAAGTTAAAGGATTTGTATTGCTTATTTAACTCATTATGCGACTCAAGGAGAGTTACACAAAGAAATATAGGTTAAGAAACGTCAAAGGTAACATGTTATATTATATATGCAATTCTCTTTCTTTGTGTAATTCAACATAAAAACCTTTTCAGATGGAGCAGAGTGCCAATAAATGTGTTCAAACCTTCATAATTAGAAGTTCTTCTCTAATTCCTGACACAACATTGTACAGTGTACATGTGCGTCTGACCTCAGCTCTGCATGCACGCAGTGCATAGCAATGGGAGCTGACACACTGTAATAGATTTTAGACTTGGCTAAGCAAATGTATCCTTAATGGGGAGTTTGTGGGACTCAATGAGGCATTCCTAATGGAGGTCCCACAATTATCCGCACCATGCTGGAAGCACCGTGTCAGAACAGAACAACCATTGATTCTTGCTTCAGACCTCTTGAGTTCCTAATCAGCTTCTTTGGCTGTGCGTTTCAGGCCTGACAAACCTATTGTGAGCCTGTGTCACCAGAGGTCACTAGTTATTAGTGACAACTGAAAACAGTTTCTCTAACTACTTATGGGAGGACTGAATGACATGCATAGGAGAACTCAGAGGGGGATTACCGGCAGCGCTGCGAGTCGGGCCAGTGCTGGGGAGAATGTGACATGGTTTTCTAATAAGGGATGCAGGGCCCCCTCCCCATCTGGGCCTTGGTGCCCTCTCCTCCTCTGCTCCTCTTCTAGTGGGGACATAAAAACAACTTCAAAAGGTTGTATGAGCTCCACGTAGAGCTAAAACTGTAACCGTCGCCTGCAATGGCATTAGTCAGTTTAAGCCCCGGAATAGTATATAGGCTAGTGCATGAGTGTGTGCGCATGTATGAGTGTGTGTGTGTGCGTGTGTGTGTGTGTCTGTGTGTTTATGTTATGCTCTAACCAAATGCAATGGTAAAAACATGGTTCCATTTATTTTAATTTCATGGAAATCTATTAGCATGAGAATTTCTTTCAGAGTCCTATGACCTCCTTGAAATGTTTTTCATTCTGTGGGTAGATGATTATTTGTGAGCAGTTCCATTTGAAAATGTCTGAAATTAGAAAACTTTTTGCTTCCGGGGGCAAAGTCTCCTTTGATTGTGCTCCACATGGTTTTCGCAAGTGTGTACATATACTAGGCTTGCAGTGGCTGGGATGGAGGGGTTGTGGGGGACAAGGTTTCTCCCAGCCAGAACAGGAGGGCATTACACTAATTAAAACCTCTCTTAGAACCTGCCAATTCAAAGCATGCTTTTGCACAACGAAATGAAAAGCAGTCCTCGCCTGCCCTAATCATTTCACATGGGGAAAGATTTGGGGAGTATCTCTGGCAAGGGTTTGGGGGGAAAGGGGGGTCTTGACCAAAATATAACTGACGGTTGGCTGACCATATCAACAATGTTCTACTTTTGTATCTATTGCAAATCATAGGTTAATATATGGATACCTCAAATATTATACCGGCCCCACATTTCTATAAAACCTGCAAAGATTTTGCTTGGAAATCTTACAAGATGTGTTTAGATTTGAAGACATGAGGTATCACAATATGACCTCAGCTACGGGGCTAACCATGTTCAAATTGATTACTAATGAATACCTCTCAATGTTTTAGAGCTACATATGTTACTGTGCATGATACTAAATAAAGTATACTACATGATGAGCTGAGCTAATAATTAAATAATTTGTAAACATATGCTATAGACTAACGACATGTAAGCATAGCCCGTCTAGTTTAAAGAATGAAGAATTGCATTTTGTTTAATAAAGGTTAAATGTTAGACTGAGGTGACGCTGTAATATTTGCCACCAGTGATGTTATACCCTGGCCAATTAACGTTCTCTGGGTTGCTAGGTCACCATGGTCAATTGAGGAACACATCAATAGGACTTGAAAAGGTTTGTCTGCGATCAGACCTTCTGACATATTAAGTAGAATAATAGGGAGGGGGTGCAGAGGGCCAAGCAAGGCCTCTTGCTAGATTTAAATTACTGTGCAACCTGCAATTACCTGGGTAGAATAGATTCCAAGAAATTCTTTACATCAGTAAAATTGAATGTCTCTATACAACATACATGGCATTGAGTGAGCGAAAGACTGGCCACAATGGAAAACAGCCCTTTGTGTAATGTTTGTAATGTATGAGTTATTCCATGCTTCTGTGTGCGCTACAGTGTATGTGTGTTATGTGTATGTGTGTGTGTGTGTGTGTGTGTGTGTACTGTTTACAAGGAGAACCATTACCTGAGGAGCAATACATACATAACCCCATAATAACGCTACAATGCAACAGACACACTGTACTGATACTGATAACTTTCCAGAACTTGATGATGCCAGCACCAATTACAGTGCACAGGCGGGGCCGTGCATCTCTACAAAAGAAAGCTGCGGCCCAATAAATTGAGGAAGCAATAGGCACAATAGCCAATGATTACCAAGCATAGAGCTATTAGTGTGCCATAACCATGACTATTGACAGGGGAATGGAATGGGCTCACCTTCACTTTTATTCCATGTGGTTCATCATCAAAAGCTTTGTTGACAGCTCATTCATGCCCTCAATTTAGAGACAAAAAAAAAATCAAAAACATCTCGCTGCATCAAAGAGTAGCAAGGAGCCCGTACTGCGGAATGTGTTTCTTTTAATACTCCCTTTCAGACTCCCTGCTGATGAGTTACAACGCTCGATTGTAAATGTCACGAGCATATTGGCTTGGATGCTTTCTTTGAGTGTCTGGGATGATAGTGCATATACATACAGCTGTCAGGTATGTGAAGGGGCCGCAAATAGAGCCACTTCAAGGTCTCCACTGAGACACAGTGATAGCCATCATCATCCTCCTCATCATCATCATGATCATCATCATCACCATCATCATCATCATCACCATGGTGTGTTATCCTGGGGGTATTGAGAAGTAATTTCCAAGAGCATTTGAACGACCACAGGAAATTTAATGTTCTGTCCTTTTACCAGTTGTTGCACCAGGAACTGCATAAAGGACAAGGTTGGGAAACGACACTAAATGACGACCTTTAAGTTTTTTTCTTTTCTTTTCTGCACAAATCTCTCATCTTAGGAAGAGTTTGAACTCAAATGGTTGTTTATGTGTGTGTGTGTGTGTGTGTGTGTGTGTGTGTGGTTGACAGCTGAGGTTACTGATGGGGATAGGTGGACAGCAGAGCATGCTGGGACATAAAGGAGATGAATAGAGACACGAAGAAACAGACAGGACGACGTAAGCGTCTCTCTCTGTCTTAATCTTCTTTCTTTCTTTCTCTTGCTTCCTTCTTTTGTGTCTTTTTTCACTGCCATGCTTGTCGAACTAGCCTTCATTTTATTGATGTATTCGGCTTTCTCTTGTCCTCTATATCTCCTTTGCTGCCTCTCTGTTTTGTCTATCTATCTCTGCCTTCCATGCGTTGCGTCTTCCTCAGTGTCTTCCTTAAATGCTGCTGTAGAGCATGAAACATGATAGTTGCATGCTCTCCAGCCACATCTGAATAAAACATTACCGTGGCCATTATGGACGTTCACTTTCCCCACCACTTATCATCCACAAAAGCGGTTATATTTTCACCATCACATAGACAGACAGGACAGAAAATAAATACAAATATGTGAAAATACATCAATGAATAGGAACATACTGTAGTATACCTACAGTACATTCGGCGATTGGGGGGAGAACTGAAAGTTACATTCATCCCATACACATTTGTTGGATCAGAAACTATTTATCTTTGGGACGAAGCACCTTTCCAGCAGTCGTTGATACTGAACGAAGTAAAACAAATGGTGAGCTCTGTAATGGCTACATCTGTCCGCCCAAGTGCTTCTGTGCAAAAGGACTTTGTTCCCATTTCTATAAGGCTATCTTCTTGTTTTGTGCATTGCACCATGGCTGCACGCTTCAACTTTGGCCCAGACAGATTAGAGATGATAGGGCTGTTTTCTGCAGAGCATGGCCCAATCTTTGTGTCTGGTGCGCGCTGGAGTTAAAGGGCTGAAATGGAGGTAATGAGCCACATTGGGTTTGGAAACGGAGGGCAGGGTGCATGTGAGTGTTTGTGTTTGTGTGTATGTGTGTGTGCGTGTGCGTGCGTGTGCATGCGTGTGTCAGATACAGAGAGAAAGGACAGGTGTCATTTATGTGTCCCCTCCGTGTCACCTGGATGGCTTTATTAAGGGCGGGTGCTAGTACATTACATGCATGTGCACACACCTGCGAGCTGAGTGTCATTAGCCTACCAGCATGCTACGCTAACAGAAGGAGAAAGAGGATAAAGACAGGCTAGTGTCCGAGCCCCAACTCAATTAAATGGGTTCTGGACAGCATGTGAGCAGCCATAAGCCGCACGGCGATGGTTGAGGAAGAGAGAACAAGGTGGAGGGATGAAACTGACAATTTATGTGTCTCTGTGTCATTACTGATACTTAGAATGTATTTATCATTAGACCAATTAGTAATAGTTTCACTTAACTGCTTTATCCTGTGCAGGGGATATATTATGAGTCCAATATAATGGCACTGTAATAGCCTATAAGGATATAATTAAAATAAATGTACGTTGACTGTGCCAGGACAAATTTAAGTATAGCAGTGTACTTACAAAATATGGTTCTAGCACCTGACTTTGTTGAGTGATATTATTATTTCCCATGGTTTCCCCAGAGTTTTATACAGACAGATACATGTAACTGCAGCCCAAATGTTAGCATTATAATTATTAAAATGCAGTAAATGATAGCACTGTACAGTATTATGTAAAAGCTTAATTTACATTCCGCTTAGATTATTTTCAGTTGGGACATTATCAACATCACTCAGCAGCTCCATTTAATTTTGTCAACTTTGTGTCAAAACCTCATCAGTCCAATTTCATTTAAATTTAAAAAAACGATATAAAAACATTCTTGGATTGAAGTAATTTCATGACGCTATGTTTTGATCAGCGCCCCTGAGAAGTTGGCTTTGGCAGGCGAATTGATTTCATGAAGCCGCGGCAATACAGATGTCAAGCTTTTATATGAATAGCATGCATTGCCAAATCAATGTAGTGGTGATTACGACAGGCGGGACTAGACATGTTGAATGTCCTTCACCTCTCGTTAACTGGACCAATCTACAGTATTAGCTGGCGCTTGCGTAGGAAGCTGTAAGCAGTACTACAACTCTTGTAAGGTCCCATTGCTTGCTTGTGATTCATCCCAGAGAATGGCGAGAGGGGAGGAAAGAGGGCAATATTGCTAGCAACTAACGAAAAAAATCAGAGGAAGCCAGAGAGAGCGGAGGCGTCTCTTGGTTTGATGGAGGGGGGCTGAGAACAGCTCTATAAGGGCCGGCATAGCCGGGAAACACTAAAACAGCCCTTCTCACATTCTCTCTCTCTCTCTCTCTCTCTCTCTCTCTCTCTCTCTCTCTCTCTCTCTCTCTCTCTTAGGAATTATTGTTTGAGTGGACTGCCAACACTAGGGCGGGGGCCGGGAGAGATTGATTTGGGGGTGAGGTGGGGGTTTGGGGGGCGAGACAGCGGAACTTAAACTAGTGAGGGAGGAAAGAGAAAGAGGGAGAGATGATGGAGTGGGCAGCTCGTGCCAGGGTGAGAGCAATGTAAAACATTTCAGAAAACAGTATTTGGGGTGGGGGGGTCCAAATTAAAAAAAACTGTACTGTAGCTGCGCTCACGTTTACCGTTTACATTTTTCCGTTTTACATTTACCTCCTCGTTTACATTTACCACTTATCATTTTACACAAACAAAATAACAGACGTGATATCATTTGTTTACAGTACTTGTATAATTGTCGGAGGCAGATGGCGTAACAGAGGGGATATGTCCCTATTTTACGGGGGACATTATTAATATAATGATGTATTGTTTCCCCAGGTCTATATTCTGATTGTTCTAACCGCACGTCTCTCATTGTAATGTTGTTGTCTGACATTGGGAAGAAGACAAAGTCTGGGAGATTCACAATCCGACGGCGTAGCGCGGCCATCGATCAAACTTTGTGGACAGCATCGGCCAAGCTTCTCCTCTGGAGGGAGAGAGAGAGAGAGAGAGAGAGAGAGAGGGAGAGAGGGAGAGAGAGAGAGAGAGAGAGAGAGAGAGACTTCTTCTTTGAAAGTGGAACATCACAAATCAACTGCTGTAACCTTTTAGTACGTCTGAGTCTCACAGGCAGTGGACATGCTGACTGAAAACCAATGAGGCTCCCTCTCTCCTGTCTGTGTGAGCATACCTCGCACATTTACCCATTGTTTTCACTCTCTTTTTCCCCAACAGTTATCTTTCTTTTCCTATCATTTCTACCGCTCTTCACCTGTCTCTCTCTGTTTTTGTTGGAAACCTAGGTGAATACTTTTCTTACTTCTTCCCCTCTCACGCCCTTGTGAAGCTTAGCCCTTTTGATTATACAGCTTCACTGTTCAATTCCTGGCTGTCAGTATCTCTATCAATCTAAACAGATATTCCACACCATATCTGACATGTCTGGTCCAAAGCTATTCACTCTATAACCTTTGCTGTATCTATCCTTTATTCAAATAAAGGACATTCACTCGTATGCACAAAACTATCAAAGATGAACTGGGTCCTATAGCCCAAAATGAAGTATTTATTTTGTTACGGTAGTAGAACAGCACAGAAATGTTGACAAAGAAACAAACGTTTTTTCTAAATTGCTAACTTACATGTAATCTACAGTAGAGCTGTTTGTCTGTAACAACAACCCAATTCAATTCCAGCTTTCCTTTCTAAATTATGAAATTTGTTATGGGGAAAAGGAAGGGATTTAATGAACGGTAAATCATTTTAGATTCTTCAGGGTGAAGAGCATTTGGTTTTAGAAGGTCTTATCCCTTTCACCAGGCTTATATCAGTAACCATTTACATTTTTCGATAGTTTTAACATTTTGGTGTAGCTTACAGGTACGGTACAGTATACACTGGTATTTCCTGCTCCTATGGATGTCAAGTGTATAGTTACTCTGTACCATGCCTCTATGCATAATATTAGAATAAATCACTGGTAATTGCTTGCTCCATTCTGGTCATCACTGATTACATTGAATTGCATCTATCAGGCAGCTTACACTCATGTGTGTGTTTGTGCGTGGGTGTGTGTGTGTGTTTGTGTGTGTGCGTGCATGTGCATGTGAACATGCTTGCCTTTGACTCCTTAGTGGGGTTGTGATGCAATTACACTGGTCTGTTTTTCAATGAGGATCTTAACCCTCGTGATGCCTTTACAATATCGTCTTGAACCACCAGATAGCAACATCTGATTGTGTATGATTGTATGGTTCTTTTTATTGTCATTTCTGCATGTATTTATTTCTTTTTTTAATTATTTCTTTATGTATTTGTGTTGTTTTTTGTGCCTTTTAACCCTCCTGTTGTCCTCGGGTTTCAAACACACA
>JAODUG010000015.1:4253745-4263745 GCA_027564795.1 Aphredoderus sayanus | reverse complement strand
GGCTGTGCAGCGATGGGGGGCTGGGCGACATCTCTTCCAGGTCCTGGGCCTGGACTAAAGCATTCACCTGCTGGTTTTGATGTTGATTGATGGCGGAAGTGGCGAGCACAACTCCAGCGCCATTCTGTTGCTGCTGCTGCTGTTGTTGCTGTTGCTGCTGCTGCACTTGTTGCTGGCCCGGCGTCGGCGTGTTGGAGCCGTTCTGGCACGGTTTACCGTCCTTTACCAGAACTGGCACGGCCACGCGCCTCGGGGACTGCGACTGCTGGCACAGGTTACTGTCCTGTTGCTGCAGCTGCTGGGCCGCTTTGTCCTTGGCCTGCCGCTTCATCTTGTACCTGTGGTTCTGAAACCAGATCTTCACCTGGGTCGGTGTCAGGTGTATCATACTAGCCAGATGCTCCCGCTCTGGCGCCGAGAGGTATTTTTGTTGCTTAAATCTCCTCTCCAGCTCGTACACCTGAGCCTGGGAGAACAACACCCGCCGTTTCCTTCTGGGCGCCGCGTGAAGAGCTGGCATCGATTTAGTGGCATCTGCCATTCCTGTGAGACTCCCCATTCCAGTCATGTTCATACCTGTGGAAGGTCCCATGAATCTAGAAACTTAAAAATATACATACATATACGTCCGTTCAATACTTGGAGAGATATCCATTTTAACTGACTAGTGCTAGTATGTTGCCTGACATATTTGGAAATATCAAAAGTTTGTTGGAATCAGATTTGGAAAAAAGTGTATGATGAAGACAATAATAATAATAGTAACAATAATACTAATAATACTAATAATACTAATACTACTAATACTAGTACTACTAATAATTATTATTATTATTATAATAATAAGAGTAATAATAGTAATAGCAACAATATTATTAATAATAATAATATTTGTTTTCTTGATCTTTATTAATTCTAAGTAATTGCTGAATTGATCCCAACTTGAATTGAATATTTACATTTCCGGAATTTTTTTATTTAAGAATGAATGTATTCTTTCTTATATTATTAAATGTTTCTGAGCAGCTTCTCGTTAATCTATAACCTAGTTTTATTTTCACTGCTGCAACAGAAGTCTACAAAATATTATTTAATTTGTTTAGCTGGTTTGGAAAGGACATTCAAAATGACGCGGATGAATATCTGGAAATCGTCCATAAATAAATTACACAACTTACTTGTGGAGTATCTTGGATCCGGGTTGCTGTACCAGCCTGTAGCTGCTGCGCTGTTCCGCATGCTTTCCTGGTACGATGGCAGGTCTCCCATGTTACCAATGCTCCCATTACAGTATCCCCCCATCGCGCCGTGTGAGAACTGGGATACAGTGTGTGGCATGTGGTAGGTGGTCGCCACGGCTGCGTTGTGGCCCATGGAGTGTTGTTGCATGCCAGTCTGAGACACCTGAGGCTGTCGGTATGCTCCCAGTGGAGAGGTTATGTTCCCTGCGCCGTCCATGGCACTAAACTTCTTGTATGTCTCCTCGATTGGACTCAAAATATCTGTCACTGAGAAAGGCGTTGTATGCTTTGGGCTCAACGACATGGTTCAGAAAGCAGGTAGATTTTGTTGAGCAGATCAACTGTGTTGTTGTATCAGCTCGCTCCCGTCTACGTAAGAGAGTGCTTGTAGTGCGCCTGAGATCCTATTGATCGCCTTGGAGAAGGAGGCGAGCCCAGGGCGCTCTTAGCTCGGGGTTTATTGTAGCCAGGAGCCAGGTTTACGACAAACACAAGGGGCGGAGCGAACATCCTAAACGAGCAAACAACAGTCATTGACATTTTAAGAAAATAATTGATGAAAACGCAATTCGCTTTATATTGAGCAGTGTGCAGTAACGAATCGAAACACAAAATGTATTAATCGCTTGTGTATTTTGAAAAAACAACTGGCGCACCTGTATGCAAAGTTTTTGCACATCCGCTGGGCGCATGTTCTAAGAACATATGACTATTTTGCGTCAGTAGGGAATTCCACTCTTTCTAGAAACTTTAAGAGCACTTTGAACAGACAAGGGCCAGAGAGTATCACCGAAGAGCCACAATGAAGTTGTATGACCAACTAATTTATGCCCTTAAGATTCATTTTCCATCAACAGGGTGTGACAAGGCCAAATTAGTTCAGATTGACAAACCCCTGAAAGCAGGCCAGATATGATAAGTAAACTGTCAATAAAATGTTTTAATAATGTATAAAAAAGGCTAAACGCTTACAATTTCTATCTGCAAATAGTTACATTTCCCCTAAATGTGTATAATTTAATGAATGTATGTCAGTAAATAGTTAAAGGGAGCAAGCTATTAATGTAGCATATAATGTATACATGTATATAATTAAAAATGACATAGTGCTTCGTATTATGTGTCTGGTTCAATAATCTTCATAGCCAATTCACATGCTGTGACACTTAGCTGTGTCTGCGTCTTGTTCCCTTATCCCAGTGAATATACTACTCTGCGCTTGACCTGCGTCTTAAGCTTTGAGTAAACTTACTGGCGCCAGCAAGTATCAACGGAAAGACGACAAAACAGAAGGGTACAAACGAGAAAATGGCATTGAAGTGCAATGAACTGCCTATAAACTGCTATAATACCACAATATGAAATATCGTAGGTATATGCCCATAATGACTCATATGAGTCTAATGGACACCGTCAAGCCTATGCAATGATACTGTTTACAGTGGAGTTCAGCGTTTACACATTATATAGCCCATTTAGGTTACATTGTGTTGGTTTTACCAGGATAATTGATCAGAATGCTTAGCCTAAATTTAACGGAAGATTATAAAGGTTTTATTAATGCTGCTGCTAATAACCCTAACTGACGCGGATGATGACGATGATGATGTACATTAATAGTATGATGACAAAGTGGGCGATTTGACATTTAAACCAACGCAACAATACGGACAACGTGGTCAACGCCGTTTAATTCCATGCGAATTAGCTACACATAGCGGGTCTAATTATTATCACCCCGTTTCCATTCCAGATGTAAGATAAGTAGGCGTACATTAACATAAGTTAAGAACTTTAATGTTCAGATGGAGCACAGTGTCTACATATATAGATAATTCAATTTAGCATGGCATGGCAGCAAATAGCTACCTCCCCTAATTGAACAAATGAAGATGTGACATGGTCAGCCATGTTAAGAACACCAATCTGCGTTTAAGTTGTTAGCCTGATTGTAAGTAATAAAGCATTGTTCTTATGCATATTTCAGCAGCATACATTTTCCGTACTAGGTCGCATCCTTTAATTAGACTAGAACAGCACTCGCCGTCGGATATATGTGGCTGAACTTTACTGTTAATGCAAAGAAATCGTTACATCTCACAATGTTTAAAGGTCAGGTGGAGTTTTAGGAAATGCGATAGAACAAGAAGGAACTAAAGATGTGAAAATACGGTTGATTTTAGTATGAAAATTTCTCCCGAATAAGAGAGCGTCATAGCCCTGCAAAATCAGGCAATGAATATTGGGGAACATTTTAAAGTACACCTATATTCTATTATGCTTACCTGATTTCTATCTGAGTTTGATCTGACATTCCCGAGAGTCTTTTCCACGTATCATGCGTTAGCTTTTCGCGGTGTGGAGAAGTAGGCCTCAGCCCAGACCTCTAGCATTATGTAAATGACGCAAACCTCTCAACCTTGTTGATTATTGAGTCAGAGAGCAAGACCCAGGTCCTGAAACCCTTCACAAAAATCTGAAGCGGGGTGGCTTTAAAACCTGTCAACAACATCTGGTTTATTCTGGGTTTATTTTTGTACTCCAATATTCTCATGATATATCGAAAACCTACAGTATATCGATCGCTGCAGATTCAAGACAAGGAAATATGAAAAGGCCTGTTCAAGGTTTGTCAATACTTTTAATCAAATTATTGCACAATACTATTATTCAGACCACATAACATTGTGGTAATTTGCATACAGATTGTAGTTTTGACAGGTTACTCTGATGTGGTTGGGCGTGCTTTGAGGTCCCAAAATGCATGTTAATGTTAAACAGTCTTTTAGACATAATACTCATTTTTACGGGTGGAATCAAATGTTGTGAGCTGCTATTTTAATAACAATAGTATTACAACAAATTAAATGTTTAGGGTAATCATTTTTGGTTTTAATATTTGGAGAATGGATTCTTATTTGAAGCCGTTTTATTCCCTGTCTCCATAATGGTTTGCTCTTGGGATTTACCATGCACATATTTTGTCATTAATATAATATAAGCTACTGCATAACTGTAATTGTCAATTTTATACAGTTTCTTTAACTGTTATGACATTGAGGATATATTTAATTGACAGGCCACAAACAGTATCAATACGTCAAAGATACATAACTAGCCTACTGGGGAAAACAACATATTGCGTAATTGTACACAAATAGCAAGTTGATATGGACTCATTGTTTTCGGTACTAGAATTATGAAAGCTTCAATACCACCATTGATTTAAATAATGCATGTCATTTTGTAAATCATCGATCAGTTCCTACAAGTCTTCTATTGCGTATCGGTGAAATTATGACTATCTTTTCCAATATTACTGCTCCCAATATTACTGGGAAGGTCCTGTGGACCAGTTAACATACAATTGGTGCATTCGTGCGTAACAGTTTGTTATAGAAAGAGTCAACCTTTACCACATACAGCCCCCTCCCCCACAGAAAACCCTGGCCGTGGTACAAACATGAGCGCAGCAGATGGACCAAAGCGTGGTCACTGAAGTGCTTTCTCCACCGCGGCGTGCTGGTTCAATAACCTGAGAGAGATTTTGAGAGACGAGTGAAGGGCTGCAGCGCTCGGCATAAGAGCCGGGGTCCTGACCTGCCACCTCAAAGATATACCGGCGGAACAAAGTGACCGCTGGGAATCAATAGACTTGACATGCCACGACTGGGAACTGACCTAAAACAGCTCTCTGATACCCAGATGAAATAACAAATCGTCTATAGGGTATCCGCATAAAGGTTGGTTTGAAATATATCCAAGCCTGATATTCTGCGTAAATGTGCGTCATATCTATGCACGGATTCCAAGACGCATTACATATCGCAATGACCTCCATACTAACAAGTTACACAGTGATTTTCCGCTAAATATCATAATCCAACATACCCCGTGCAGTCTCAACGAGATTTTATAGATTTGTACCATTTCTGTATACCATACATAAAAAAATACTAATGCTATTTGCTAGTACAATCTTAGCTTAATGTCAAGACAAACAAAATAAGTCTTAAAACAGACACAGTCATCGAGTACTGTAGTGTAGCAATATAAAGGATGTATCTGTGGAGCCAATGTGAACGCTGTTATACTTATATATACTAGCATAATTTGACAACTGATACGTCTAATTTGATGAGAGAAAATGCACTATTTGTATTAATTTTGTCATATTGCCTCTTAAGTGTTTTGTCAATACAGCAAAGTTGGAGCAAATACAGCCTTAGTTTCAAGTATGAGATCGAGAACAACGAACAACATTTCAACATTATGTGCATCACGTTTTACATTCAATTGTCTATACGTCGAAACTGAAGCTAACCATCATTTCAAATGTCTGATATTTTATAACATATTTGATACGAATAGGTATACAAGAACACAAAATTGCTACAGGCCTGTTTTCACTCTGAATTCAAATTTGAATTCAATGTTCAGTGCCAAGTTGAACAATTGTTATGGAAATTTGTGGGAGAAATTCCACACCTGCAGTCAGTACTTGCATTTAGATCAAATACTTTCTTTCCTCTTTAAAATGCTGACTAGTTTGAGAGAGAAAAAAATCAAGCAGGTGCACATCTTTGAGTTGCAGTACTTGAAACAGTGTAGTTCCACAGCTAAGTAGGTTAAAGGTCCTCCCAAGTGGAGAAAGTATGTGACAGGCCTCTTGAAGACCTTATTCTTCTGCTTTAGTTTCCATTCACTCACAATTAATGTCGCTTGATGGAAGAAATGATGCTAATAGGAATCAAAAAACGGAATATAGACCATTATGGTTATGGTATACATAAATTGAAAAATGACGAGTACTGCACACACACGACCACATTTTCAATAGTTGTATTTTTGTATTAAAATTTTCCATAGAATAACGCACTTTTATGAAGCAATCGTGCATTTGGATCTAAGGAGGCCTTGAGAGGCGTTTTCTTGATGTTGGTTGTGAGCAACGGCAACATTTCAGTAAGTATTGCTTAAATTGAAAATGCGCTACAGTAACACTGCGTTTAAATGAGACAACAACAATGTTTTACATTGTTTACTATATAATTGTGGATATCAATGCATTGTGTGAATCGAGGAGCTATGACTAAAATTGAAAAAGGTATTCATAAACGTTGCAGGTATTTATGAACATGTGGTCGCTGTAAAATCTGTGACATTACACTACAAACGTTTAATTTAATCGCAAAAAAAATACAAAATCACACACAAACTTAAATGTTTATTTATTATTGTTGCTTTTTTGTAGCTTCAAATGGTTCCAGACTGTAAAATAAAATGTTTGACAAAAACATATATGCCTATCAGGGCTTGAATAAAGAAAATGGCATACATTTGTAGGCTGCTTTATAAATAGAAACAGCATAATATCGCATATTGTCTAATGAACATTTTGTAGGTTACTTATCTGCCTACAAAAGTACATTCCAGATAATACAGTTTTTATCAGCATAGAATGTTAACTTCAGTAAAGACACGTATAGGCCTAAACAAAGCTAGTATAGAGTGTGTGGTGACTAAACACGAATTCACTTTGGCTGTGAGTTATTCATGTAAAATCAGCTATGGCCTCAGGTTGCCATTCGTTCGGTTTTCGGTCAGCTGTATACTTTTTGGGGTGAAATGCTGTGGTGTGCCTTGCCTATACAGGTTTACTCGATACAGCATTATAACGATATAACAGTTAGAAAATATCAAATATAATTTAAAAGCTAATGACAAAAATACGTAGGCTACTAAGAAATAGGCTACTGTTTGAAGTCAGCGTCTGTCAGTGTCTCTAGAAAGACCCATCACAAATTATATGATGATGAATTTGGGTAATAGGCGAATTAAAAACTTTATCGCATGGAATTAACGTAAATACTAAATGTTGCTGTGCGGTGAGCATGATTTTACATTTGAAACTAAAGCATGTGATTTCTGCGTTTCATTGGCTACATGTAAGCTTTTTACAGCATATTTAAAAAAGCACATTTACAGTATTATACGCATTTTTAAAATGTTAGACGCTTACATTAAACTATTTGTTACATTTATCTTTTTTGTTCACCAATTTTTAATGTGACTTAATTTAATGACTGACTTTTATTTCAAAATAATTTAAGATATTATTTCTCTGTAAATATCCGTTTGATTAAGATAGGATTATTAATAACTTTATTGTGTGTATATATCACATAAAAAACATGTAATGTTTGATAACATAAATAAAGATTGAATCACATCTAAAATGCAACATACTGTACAGTCACTGATAAGATTAATTGGTGTTTGTAATGTTGACTGAAAACACTCACACATTATTTTTATAGTATGAAAATGTCAGTTACTTCATGTGCAGTTACTTCACGTGCATGAAAGTGAAATCCAAGTTTGCTTTGCAAGACTACCTGTCCTCTAGTGATAGTAAATGTCTCTTTTAAATAATTTATTTTGACTGAGCAGCTATGCCAGTCTATGCCAACATTTACCTGACCATATTAACCCTTGCACTGTTGTGAGTTTCACTTATGATTTCACTTAGCATAATTATATTCTCTAATGTCCTGTCCTGCCAGGGAGGACAGACAACCAGAGAACCACAATGCAGCCCTGGAGCTATTGGGCTGCATAACATGAAGGTGAATGCATATAGCTTTTTTTAAATCTCACCCACCCAGTGTTGGCACTCCCTTTTTAAACATCAATTTCCTATCGGTAGCCTTATGGATTCTGGATGCTTCATGCGATGTGATGTGATGCTGCGTGGGTCCAAAAGAATAGGGTCACACTTTTTATGGTAAAAAAAAAAAATCGAAATTTAAGAATAACAATAATAATCAAGGGTGATCTCACACATGTAATGCAGGCAAATAGCTGTAATTTATATCAAGTGTGATGTCCATTTCTGCCACAAACTCAATTTGACTTGTTTTCACATAAAAGGTGAGAGATACAGTGTGTAATCAAAAGTTTCAAAGTATACTCTGAACACTAGGACAAAAACTTCTAAATGGTTTTACAATTCAACAATGGAAATGAATGGATGTAGAATTTCAATGAGATGTTTTTACTGGCATGTTTGTGCCCACTTTAAGCTTACACAATGCTTTTTTCTTATATTTAAATTGATTGACACTCGCAGATACATCAAAATACTACTTCAGCCAGAATTTATTGAACTTGACATAAAGGGTGCATTGCATTCCACATAGTTGGAATATGAAATTTAGTTTTTTTGTGCCACATAGTGCATTGCCTTTTTCTTCTGCTTGCCATAACTCTGCCAGAAGCCAGTCATTCATTCATGCAAAAAAGTTATTAGGCAGTGAATATAGACTTAATTCAGTTGTATTAATAATGTCCTTGGCCATGTAGTGTAGAATGATGATACTGTAGTCTTTTTACAGTAATAGCGGCAGGCAAACGTTTTTGAATTTTGTTAATTGTATTGAGTCATATGTTTTTGAATTTCTACTGTTACCGTACATACGAGTACTATATGGTATATCTGCAATAAGAGCTGGTGTTAATAATTTTATTTCTTATGGATATGACTAGCTATACAGTATGCGTATGAGATTGTGTGTCATACACACTGTGTGCGTCTGTGTGTATGTGCGTGTGTGTGCGTGTGTGTGCGTGTGTGTGTGTGTGCGTGCGTGCGTGCGTGCGTGCGTGTGTGTGTGCGTGTGTGTGTGTGTGCGTGAAAATGCATGTGTGTGTGGGCCTGAAGCATTTTACATTTTAAGTGTCTTGGTCAAGAGCCTAAGATTTCCCCAAAGACTTTCCCAGGCAGCTCAGTAAAGCAGCCTCCACATTAATTAATCACTATGCCATTCTAAATATGTGGTTACAAGGTTAAGCAAGGTCAAATTAATATGCTTAAAGTAAAGCCTATACTATTTCAAGAATAACATTCTTTAGAGTTACCTTGTATGGGGCAAAAAATATTACTTTCTTAAGTGCAATTTACCGCATGGTTTGTCCTTCAGTGCTGTGGTAATTTGAAGAAATATAACACCTCAACCCCTGTCATATTATACGGTATCATATGACATCAAATCATACACAGTATATAATATATATATACTGTAATGCAATATCACCCTATACCACATCATAGCCCATAGCACCTTAATTTACAATTTACAGAAGACAAAGCACTTTAAGTACTTGAAAGAAAAATCAAGACAAGTTGCAAACAACAACTACTGTTGTAGTACTACAATAAAAATTGGTCTGTAGTTTTCCTAAACAATTCCATTATTAACATCAAAAACCATACAGTATATGCTATATATGTATTTTTAATTTTAAAAGCAGAATAGCAACCAATTTTGTGTAGTCACATTGCTAACATTGTATGCTGGAATGGCAATGCTCTAGCAGTATTATTTTAAAAACCCAGAACTATATAACTATTGTAAACAAGGTCAGTGAGGTGACAAAATAACTTGTCAATAAGAATAACATTTAGCCCTCTTGAATATCTTGATTAATTTAGCCATACATCTTCATACAAGATAAACTGATAGGATAACAGGCATTCTTTTGCTAAAGTGAAGTGTTTTGGAAAAAATAAAATAAGACTGAGAAAATGTTACTCTCATTTCCTGCAGCTGCTAACAAACGTGAATACACTTCAGAGTAAATGTAGGGTTCAGATCTATCAAAAGTTAAATGCAATATCAATACAATGATCAATAGTTGTATTGAGTTGGTTGTGAAGAGTTACACACACACACTACTCACAGTCAGGTACGTACTCA
>JAODUG010000015.1:4240608-4253645 GCA_027564795.1 Aphredoderus sayanus | reverse complement strand
ATATATATAATGTGATATATAATGTGACATATTTTAAAAGTATGTGTTGAGTTTATAAATAAGGAAATATGTTTTTTTGTCATTGGAACTGCTTCTGCCTACATATATCCATAATCCTCTACTCTGCAATAGATTCATTGGCTGAATTGAAGTAAATTAACAAAAGTTGTCCCTGGTGTCAGAATATCATTTTACAGTGACATCATTCTCTCCTGTTTGTTGATTGCTGACTGTCATTTCAAACAGAAGCACCACACTGTAAATATGTAGGCCTACTTAAAACTCAAAATAGGTTTATTAAACTGCTGACAATTTAGACTAATCTAAAACATAGAGTCCAATTAAATGATAATAATGTGGAATATTACATACATTAATAGTCTCATGTTTCCACAAAAGATCCATTCTCTAATGTCCTTTTATAATTGTCATGCTACAGAACTATAGTCATAACAACGATCTATAATGCTAATGACTCTCTTGTTTGTTGGTTTTGTCTCGTCTTGTTCCAGTGAGTCTTTTCTACATAAAGATGTCAGCTGTCTGTACCTAGCCATCCCTGAGTATGCTTGATGTCATCTTGTCTGCCTGATCATTAGACTACCTGCACTTCTCTACAATGCTGCCCTCTCTGCTACCCCACCACTTGAAATGCTTGGCTGGCCTCGTCTCTGAAACCATCGCGAAATTGTGTGCTAAAAAGCTGAAGGCTGCTCCCAATTCTCTCCCCTCCTTCCAGCCATGACTGTAGGGCTGAGCAAGGGATTCCTCCAGGGAGCCTGTTGGTGCTCAGACAATGGACTTGGACTTGGGTTGAATTATTGTTCAAGTGTCTACTGTAACAATGTTCAAATCTGTATTCATTAACTTTAATGTGTTCCTTTTTGTAATGTTATCTTTACAGAACTCTCTCTGAATTACTGAATATTTTTGCTGTACCAAATAAAACACATAATTGATCATGCAATATGTTAATCTAAGTTGATCATGTATATTGTCATCAAAATAACAACTTTCAATAGAGATTTTTAGGTATACATTTGTTTATAAGTGATTTAAGTTTTATAAATTAAGTTATATAAATGCATATTATTTCATTGGTGTGATGATATATGTAATTATCTGATATTCAGTTGTTTCTACTCACATTATAATATAAAATGTATGGATGAATGCATATAACAAAAAAATAGATTCATTGAAGTAATCTCAATGTTAATGTGATTGCTATTCATATTTTGATGGGGCTATATAAACAGAACAATCTAGTTGTTGGTATAATGTAGTCAACTCCCACCCAAAATCTTTGGGGTTCAATCCCCAACATACCTAATCTTTCATGAAAACAATATTGAGCAAGATGCCTAACACATACCGTACCTGAATTGTACTCACTATAAGTCAAAACACCTTTTTAAAAGCATCTCCTAAATTACCCTATGCTAGAGCTTATACATTATTTAATTTGTACAAAAACAACTTTGCCCTTAAGGAAAATGGTCAGAATGCTTTTCACATAAAGGTTTTATCATAAGGTTCCAATGACTTTCAATCATAGTATCAATACATAAGTACATTTATGCCATTCAATCAGGTGGGTTCAAACTTCATGAGATCAAATAAATATACACATGTGTATTCAGTTCACATTAAATCATTCTCCACAAGTTCAGTTGTGATCATTTATCTTTTATCATAAATGTTTACTACAGTACATGTAACCTAAATGCAGATTATAAATCACATTGTTATTGTTTTAAATAAATGTGTGTGGCTACATAACAGACCTATAAATACAGACATTATGTGTATGAAGTATTGCTACTGCATCAATACATTCTCATACAGTACATATAAAGTAATGCCAATTTACTATGTCCAATATATTATATATTGATTGCTGTCATGTTGGTGGTATCACGGATGAGGATGGCTTATGCAACATTTTACAAAGTTAAAGTTTAGAATTTATAAACAAAAGGTTTAATTATAAAATATAATGTAATAATATATGACAAAGCAAATAACTGAATACACAGTACCTGTTAATATACTGTAATATCACCTTTTGTACTGCATATTTAGAGTAATCCCTATACTGTTAGGCATGTAAGCTTTGTCTGCCATACGGCACCCCTGAACAGAATGAGTTCCAATGCTCTGCTCAAGGGCACATTGATATGGATATGATACCAACCACCCTACAGTTTCCAGCTGAACTTCACCTTCCGTTGGTGTTGGAACAAACTCTCCAGGTAAGAGGACAGCCTCTGATCTTGCATCCTGCTGTGGTACATATATTACAAAACAACTGGTGTGTAAACATAAACTGAATAATACAATTCAACATAAATTTGCTTAGCAGCATAGATCTGGCATCTAAAACCATGTTATCTAGCATCTGGAAAATACCTATTTCAGCAGCAATTCCATAGTAAAGCTCTGTTAACTTATGAAAAACAAGTGCAGCTTTTCCACTTTAGTACTGGGAGTAGTTATGAATGATCACCTTTACTGAACAAAGGAGGAAACATAATCAAAGATAACACAGAACAACTTTGTTTATTATTTTCCATTGCAGTTAAATAATAGAGACATTATAAATTCACCACAGATCCACAGAAGTACACAAAGAGATGATAGGCACAACTGTATAATACATATTTTACATCCTCTTTACCCAGGAAGTTGTGTCTACTTCATTTGGTAAAACACAATGCCACCAGATTGTCCCCTCATGCAGGCTTAGGAATATTATCTGATTGAAGCATGTCTGAAACAGATGATGGTTGGTCATTATCGGGCTCAAAGCCCCAGGATCCATTTGCAGTGCTGGCATCTCAAGCACCTCATGTTCATCTTCTGAAGAAGGTGAGACAATCCATTTAGCGAAAGGCATAAACACTCAACTCTCGGAACCCGATTGTCACCGCTGTCCCCCATCCAGCCCACCTGACTGGAGCGGATTGTAGTTGTTATACAAGATAATTCAAGTCCTACGGTGAAACATTGAGAAAGAGAAGACAAAAGGAAATAAGACCATATGGCAATTTGCATGTAATAACACAGAAATACAGCTTTTTAAAGAGCTGAGCACTGTTCTGACTTGGTCCTAAACCTAAGTATACATTGTGATTTAAAATTATATTATCAATAAGTTATTATGCTCCCTGAACATGTTAATGAATGTAATAATGTACAGTAGATAAATGTGGAGTAATTGGCTGTACATTAAATTCACAGTACACAAACAGTAGAATGGCAGCACAGTACATTATTGGAAATCTTGTGGCCAGTAATGAATCGTCGCAGTATGTGTACTGTACAATTAAAGGTATAGTCAGTCATTCTGGAGAAAACTTGTTGATATTTGAATTGGATCAAAACAAAACATCTCTCCCTTCAATGCCATAGAGTGCTCCCACAGAAGCTCTCCCCCACACATTAAAAACATATTGCAAAGGCTAGGATATGGTTATGTAGTTCAATCTACACCACTTTGTTTGTATTCCTATAGAGCCAGAGCTGTGTAGAAACACCGGATTCTTTTTTTCAGCATGGACACAGAACAGGCAGAAACACAGTCTGCAAATTCTCTGAATTTGACAAGAAGTGTATGGCTTACAATTGCTGACTATATCAAGGTAGCCCTGCAGTCAGCACTTTACTTTTCTGTTACAGATCAGTGTAATCATTTCATGCAGCACAATATTCTATGGGTAATGTGAATGTGAAAAACTATGCAATATTTTACATATTTACATTTTACAAATGTGTGCTTTCAATTAATAAATGATAAAAAAAATGGTTAACTCAGGATTAGCTTCATAACACATGTAACCTATAAAGCTTCTTATAGATTATGGCCAGTGAAGTGAACAGCATAACAGCTGCACTGGATAATAGCGGCACTGGATAGTACATTGGTTGGAAGCATATCGCACATGGCAGGTCATGTGGTTTGTGTAGAGTAACATACTACAGTAACAGATTACTCCTACAATGATCAAAGTGATTTCTAAATGTGCATTCAAAACTGTCAATTTGAACAGACGTAGAATGTTTTTATTATTCTCATCTAAATAAAATGGTTCAGAGAGGTTTAGCTGCACTCATATTTGGCCTAAATTTAGTCAAGGACTTTATTCTGTTCACGTCTTTCTTCTCCATTCTGCTTCTTAATACTTTGAAAGAAAATATGATTGCAACTGTGTATCTCAACCAAAATGATTACTATAGATTGCTATGTTATCCGATGTAGTGTTGAGTACATTAAGTTTAGTTAGTTTAGGCTTTCATTTAGGTTTCTGGAATCACATTTCTTTCAAACTAAAATGTTGAACTACATTTCTCATTAATGTGTGTGGTATGCGAGCTTATTCAACATACAGTACCTATTGTAACTACAGTGTCTACAAATACATCAAATCAAGGGGTTTAAGGTAATTGGTGAAGCATTTCAATTTGATTTAGCTATCACTAGTAACCTTCTTAAACTTAATGTACAAAGATGATTAGATGTCCATGGTGGTTGGTTAGAGGCCTATAATAAGAACATTGACAGCACATGTAATGGATGGAATGGAATAAATCAGTCTTCTGCTATGCTGATGGTCTGTAATTCTCCCCTTTTATATACATCATATTGTATCAGAAAACATTTGCTCATTGATCATGTGGAATTTAATGATTTAGTTTAGTAATGTGAAAACTTATTTTGTCACATTCATTATAGGTATTGAATAGCTCTTGACATTCTCAATACCATGATGTGGTAGAGATGTAGTAATAGCCCTAGTTAAAATGTGGAATATATAAATATTAACACATACATCATATTTGGAAAAAAGAGAAACATAACCCATTGATTTGTAATATGCGATTTACTACGCAAGACTTTGATACCAGTCAAATGAAGCAGTAATATTTCAAATGTATGGAAATGTATGCTGTTAACTTGTTAATCCTAAGAAAATGTTAATGGATATTAATGAAGATAGAAAACCACTACACAGAATCATCTTTTCAGAAGTATTTTATTTCATTATACATCTGATGTTTTCAAAATGGTTGTATGTTTGTAGTTATTGTGGGTAAATTTGATAAAGATAGCTGTGAGAAGCATATTTTTGTACTCTCTAGCAAAACATGTTGATACCTCCTCTTTGCACACTGCATCATTTTCCTACGGTCAACATTTAGCAAAGTCAAGAACCTTGACACTCAGCCTGTTTCATAGTTGTCTCTAAATAAGCCACAGACATCTGTGGTACTTTAAAGCCAGACCCGCACAATACCTTGCTTAAAGAACTGCATGATCAGCGTCTTTCACAGCTAAACATTGCTACTTGTACTTGTTTTGTGTGTGCAAGGAAATTAGAATAGCAGCCAGTTTTCAGGCTTCAAAGTGTATGTCTATATAGCTTACTTCTCTTAGAATTAATTCTTACTGAATCTGTTACATTTCAGTTCTTATGTTTACTTCAAGCTAGTTACTGTTGTCTATTATTGGGAAACAGTAAGTAATTTAAAATGACCATATTCAATTGCATTTATTTAATTTGATGTTGAAGAACAATGACCATACATGTAAGCATGGACACTTAAACAATAATGTTTTGCCTCTTGACTTCCTGCATTAAATAATTGTATTGAAGCATAATGAATACATACATTTATGTATATAAATACATAAACAGCTGTCAACCAGGCAGAATATCAAAAACATGGATATAAGATAAGATGTAAAATAAAAATGTTTTACATGCAAATCATGTAATGGTAAAATACTGGGTTGATGAAAAGGAAAACAATAAATAAACACACATACATAAACACAAATAAATGACAACAAACATCAAGCATAAAATAATAAAATAATAATTATATGATCTAAGTATATGTTGTATCAGTATCATGTTTTGTTATTATGTGTATGTGTTCTTGGTAAAGAATTGTCCAATTTAATTTCATCACAAATGAAATCATACAAATCTGAAGAAACTTAGTCTATGGTTGCCAGTGGAGAGGTATATAACTGTTTTTTGTCAAAATGTTGACGTTTATTTATTTCATATGAGTCGAGCATAAACACAATAAGAGGAGAATGCTTGAATTTCTGCATGTCTGTTGATTTTATTCATCTCACAGTTCACGGAGATCAGAAGGAGATCCTGCTGTTCGTGTGTTTGCTCACGAGCGCACCCACGGAGGCTACAGTACACACAGACACACCCACACACACACACTATTGAGACTTGAATATGGCAGAATTAATCAGCTGCTGCTATTAGAGAGCAATCCATTAAATTCACTAGTTCCCCTTCACTGGACTATTATGGTACCCTACAATATTGTGAACTTATCTTGTTTTGTCACATTTTGGCGTTGCAACAATGCAGCGAACTTAAGGTTCTCCTCCTAGTTCTTACATCATGTTCAGAATCACGCCTCTAATTCGTCTGTATAATGTAACGAGGCCCCCTACAGGTGCACATTCACTGTGGGTGAAAAAGGTGCATAAACATGGCGACATTTCAGTTTGCGTTATTTGTTCACTCCGTTATCCGATATATCACGATGGAATATAAGCAATCTAACCCTATTTGGCACACACAAACGATGTCACATCAGAGCACTTTGCCATCTCCTTACATTTATAAGAAAGTGGCCTATGTTATGCAAATGTACTTAATATAATGTCGTAGCACATACTATTGCCAAATTGTGCTGCGAAAATAAATCTATGTGGTTTCTTATCCTATTGCGCCACGACGCGGACTTACCCTGTATCCTTTTCCCTCTCTGACTTGCATAAGTAGCACTTAACTGCTTGCTTACGATAATGACATGTACGATTATTTTATCACTTTTGTTTAATCTGTTGTGATTTGTGTAACGTTTATTTGCTTACTTGTAATTTAACGACCGAGAAAATTGCCAGACCGACGTATCCAAATGCACATCCGTTTAATTGTGGAAAACCAGGAGTTTTGATTTACAAGACAGATTGTGCACCAAATGTAGAGCTCTGCTTCCATCTGGTGGCACCCAGGCGTAACGATTTCCCTAAATGTTATTTGGTGCCATTTCAAATCTGCCTCTTCAGTCCACAGTCTACCTCTTTTTAATATCTGCACTGTGTCACGGTGCATGCCGAATCTAATCTGGATCTTCTTTAAGGCAATAAAAGTGGATTGCTTCCTTAAATGAAAGCGCCGCCTATTATAGCTCTGAAAACCTCGTTTATTTGGAGATGTACATGATAGAAAATGATTCATGTCGAGGTTCAAATGGGCAGGATGACGAAGATCCATGGTGTCCCAAGTGCACATTTCCTGAAGTATTGTATTCCAATACATGAATTGTTGTTATTCAATAGGATAGAACTGTGGTGCGCGCTGTTTGTCTAACTGCTGGCAGTTTATCCTTCTCGGCGACCAGAAGCAAATTCATGTAATAACTCTCAGTCTGCAACGAAAAGGGCCATATCATTTTCTTGCGCGTTAATGTTTATACAGGAGAATAAAGTTGTTTTTCTTAAACAATAGGCTGCTGAAGTTGGTGTATAATTCAAATATGCTTTTTTTTTACCGTTACAGAGACAAACACAGCACTCTTGAGTGCATGAGTGGTCGACCAAATACAATCTTGGTTTATGCTGACAATGATCTGACAGTTAGATTTATATTAGCCTATAGTGTTTATTCCATATTCCCGCATAATGTCTGACAATTTAACCGTGGACTGTGGACACGTATAAAATGCAAATAATATATTAGTAATATGCCTATTATTGATATTTCGATAAATAAAATTTGCATTCGCAATTACACAGTAACCCACATTTACTAATTTTCACAAAGTTTTAAACGATTTTATTTCTCAGTCATAATATTAACAATATGTATGCCTTCGAAATATATACTGTTCGTTGTAATTAGTGAAATATAAACCTTGTGTATTACAAAATCTTGCACCTGATATGACATTTCCTGGTCGGATAAATGCTTGGTCCTATACTGAATACTGATGTGTGGACATTTTTTCCATGTGGCTATTTAGGAAATATGCCTACACACAAACCACGTACAAAGCAAACAAGGAAGAACACTGTCTGGAATGAAGGGTTTGAAAATAGTTTTTGAGTAACGGAGATTCACTTTTTGGCACAGACAATAACCTTTCAGTTTGGAGAACTGGATGGATAGAGGCTGTAACAGAAATGAGAAGGCTGTTGTTAGCATAGCTCTATCAAGGAAGAAGGACTCCCTGTTTTTGGTGAATGGGGGTTCTCTTTACCAGAATAGATATAGCGCGAATTTTTAATTCGTTTTTCTTTGAGAGACAACAATGCTTTATTTGAAAGCTGGACACAATTTGGGTTTTGTAAAAGATCCTTTTCTCCTTGCCCGAGCCCAGCTGCCCATATGGAATACAACGTGTGCACAACGATCACAATGGCACCAACTGACAGGCACGACAAAAACCCCAAGGATACATCTCCCTGACTCGGGATGCACTGGTCCAGATAAAGGGACTGAATAGCAACAAGAAACTATGTCAGTCTATCTCCACTGTCTGCATTCTACTGCTTCTCGTTAATATGGACGCCTCTAACATCCAGGAAAACTCGTCCTGTGCCTTTATGTGTGTGTTGGTGTTGTGTACTGTATTATGCAATTATAGAGTGCCCAGTCCCATCAGAGTGGTATCTACATTTAGGGGCAAAGACTTGAAATCACATATAGAATTTATTAACTATGATGTGGGACGAAACAAGAGCTCTTGGTGACATATAATTCCTGCAAGGAAAGGGCAATAGCTCAATTTGGCTTGCTATCCTTTGTGTTGCGTAAAATGTTACGCAAAAACATTTAACGGGATCAGTTACTTAAGCTATTCCTATTTTTTATTGATAACAATTACTAGAACATTTTGAATTGTTATATATCTTCTTACTGTTTAAATGTGTTGTGAGATAAGTTAATTCGAGATAACTACCAACTTTCCAATGCGCTATAAACCGGTAACACTAGAATTCGGATACAAATGTTGTTGCGCATCATAAAGTCTAAACGAATAAGAAAAAGAAGGCTGAGCTCAACCACTGAACAAACACAACCTTGGTGTGATGAATAGATCGTGTTCTGTGTCTCGGAAAAGCAGTAGCCCCTCGAGACCAAATTCTGTAAATAATTAGCAAATCTTGTCAATTTAGTTGTTTGTTCAGTGATGATAGGGGCGACCCAAACATCTGTTGTAAGGTTTCAGTGCTGAAACAAAAAGAAATGCATGGATTTTCAAATGGTTATCATATTTACCAAAGATTTAATCCACAGAGCGCTCAGGGAATCACTGGGGGCCAATTTGTGCTTCTGATTTCTCCCCAAAACGCACCGTAGCAAATGTGTGTGTGTGTGTGTGTGTGTGTTTTTTTTATTTTTTTGCACTGTAGGCATAGACTATGATATCATTTTGAGTATTTGTCTCACTTACACAATACTGATTTAAATGTAATAACACCCGTTTCCGTTTTACAAGGATGTTGACTGTATGTATAGGTATATTGAAACCGTGTTATTGTTTATTATTGCTGTGTGCATAACATTACCATTATTGTTTTATATAAAAACATAACGAACCATTTATTGCATTTATTATGATTGTATAGCCAGCCACTTTACACCGTCGGGCGAGAGTGGAGGGGACTGTGGAAGAAGGGAAGCGTTTGAGTCAAAAGCTGCTTAGCTGAAGAAGCCCTCTTATATTAAGTGAGTGGATTTTAGTCCCATTGCACAAGTGACTTTAGCCTCTTTATTAGCGAGATGTTCGAATTCAGAAAAATTCTACGGATTAAATTTGGCTTGAAAGAAAGGATTCAAGTACGCAAGAGATTTGCAGACAGCTTTCGCTTTTGTGTCACTTCAACAACACGTAGTAGACCGGACTTCTAGTCCTACAAACCCATAGAACTTAACGTAGTATAATACAAAACTAACAGGACACGTAAACCAAAACGTCATTTCTGAAACACATATTTTTTATTAAAAGTATTATAAAAAATGGGATATTTACCCATCAACGCGCGATTTAACTGTTATTCACATAGCTATATGGACTTTGATACGACAGTAATGATACGTTCGGGAAAAATTATTCCCTAATTATAAATTGGAAATATGTATATCTCCAGCTAAACGCTCCTAAATGGTCTGTAGATTGCAAACATTTGCCACAAAATATTTACAGAAAATAAAAACAAATGAAAAAAGCTAAAAGTTGCCAATGTTTATTTCATGGCCATAAATATTTTCCGTCCATAAAAGAAGCATGAAATTAAATTTCTATAATTATAAAGTGGTTTGTACGTGCTGATAACACGAAGGACAAAAAGAAAACATTTCTACAACACACAACATACTTTACAAAATTTCACAAGAGCATTGACATTCTTAAATCTAGGGAGAGGCTGGACCCAGTTCTCATAACGAAAACATGTAAACACGGCGCACACATTAGCCCCGAATAAAATGGCATATGGGTCAAGCTGAAAAAATGAAAGTCTTTACTTTGTGGTGAAACTCCCTATCGTGCTCTCAAAAGGCAGCTCGCCAGTCTCTACGTTTTCACCAAGTCCACTGTTGCGTTTGCACCAAGTGATGTGCTGTAGGGAATTGTGGCGTGGTGGCGGCGCTGTACTGAGCGTTATATTGCATGTGTTGAAGTGACTGGGCACTATACGCCGAGAAGGGAATTCCAGCCTGAAAAGTGGCCGCCAAGTCCTGAGCTTTAAGAGTATGACAAGGCTTTCCATCCCTGACTAAGACAGGCACGGCCACCCGCCTAGGGGAGGGGAGATGGGTCACTTCCATACCTTTTTCAGCGCGGGCTCTCTTCATTTTGTACCGATGATTCTGGAACCAAATTTTCACTTGAGTCGGTGTCAGGCGAATCAAACTGGCGAGGTGTTCCCTCTCAGGAGCGGATAGGTACCTCTGTTGCCTAAAACGGCGCTCAAGTTCGTACGTCTGGGCCTTGGAAAACAATACTCTTCTTTTTCGTTTCTTTCCGGAGTCACTGCCGTTGCTTGAAGTTTCCTTGTCGTTGTCTGGCGACTCGTCTGCGGACGGTTCTGGGGACTTGGCTGAGTCCTGAGAGCTGGCAGATAGTCCGTGTACTGCGCAAAGGAGAAACACTGTCAAAATGTTGATTTTTATTGAAGTTCAACATGTTAAACGGTATTGCAGACACACCCTAGCCTTGAAATTAACATTTGAATAGATTTTAATTAATTTTAAAGCTACATAACAGCACAAGGGTTACAATGTGCTTATTTTAGCCATAGTAGTTAAGATCTTGATATTATCGAATTGATCTGCGAGTTTGCATCTCTCTACGGAGGGCTACTCACTGAAGCATCAAAAAGCATTGTCTGCCAGTCAACAATCTGCCAGTCAATGCAGTTAGTTTCATAATTCACATAATATATTGCTTAGCTTATGCGCATACTCATACATTTTTAATGTTACGTCTTTACATTATCAAGACAAGCGCAGTGTACAAAGACTAGAGCATTAAGATGCATGTTAATTATCCAAGGACACTCGTCGAGAAAGAATAGAGAAAAAGCCTTCCATAAATGAGTGCTTGATTTAAACGCATTGATCAATTAAAGAAAATGTGCAACATGACGTGCAGGTATCAACACGATCTTATAAGATTAGGGTAACCTATACTTACATGAATATTGAATGCTGTCCGTGGTAGCAAGCCATCGTGTGTAAGGATTGTCACTACTGTCATAAAATGGGTTCTTTAAAGGAAGATTTTGAACGTTTTCGAGAGGGCTTTGCACCAAAACTCCAGTGTTTTTGGTCGTGGATGTGGTCTCTGATCCTTCCGTATCTTCCTCCGGTCCGGTGATAGATCCTTCTTCATCATTCGTGTCAGGGAGATCCAAAATGTCCTTTACAGAAAAGCCCGTCTTTGTGTTGGTCAACGACATATTCTGGGGGAATATATGCAGGAAAGTTGCTGCACCAGTTTGGCGATCCGCTGTTATAAAACAGAGAGGAATAAGCGATGTTTCAGAAAACTGGATCACTGGGTGACAGTTTGCGCTGAACTACAGTCAAAGAAAATCATGAGCCACTGTCGATAACCATTGCCTAGGCAAGTAGCAGTGGATTCAATTCTGTAAGTCCAGGAAGAATGCCAAAGTGGCTGAAGTGCTATATCAGGCTCATGGATACTGTGCTACTGCTGGGTGCTAGAGGGAAATAAGCCATTACCGGCCCGATCAGTCCATATAAGGTTGGTCTCAGCACATGAACCTGCAGTGAAAAAGCATTAAAAACGCAAAAGGTTGGCCACGTGTGGGCGGGTCTTAGAAGTCAAGTGGATGAAGACAGTGTTTGCAGATGTGAAATTGTGGGTTTTGGGGAGATCCGAGCCTCTACCATTGGTGCTTCAGAACATGATGAGTGGTATAACGTGTCAATTAATTACAAAGATGGGGAGGGCCATTTTTACACCCTATTTACATACAAAGGACCTCCAAGTAGCTTTATACTCAGAATACTTAAAAGAGCGTTTTAACAAATTGCTCCTGCACATTTTTTGCATTATACTATACGCTTCTATAGAAATATACGTAATTGCATTGAAAGCCGCATTTTGTGTTGGAAGTAGAAATGTCTAATTTTCAATGGAATCCATGTAAAACAGTAGCCATTGTTCAAATATTTGTGTGTAATTTATGTAAACCTTTTGTGTCAATATTTTTGCCAGGACTTAAGGACAAGGGACTCTGTTCAAATTTAAGCACCATTCTGTTTGTTTGAAAGCCTAAGAAAGTATTTAAGGCAGTATAGGCCTATCCAAACGTTATTGTTCTGATAAAGAGGATGTAATCCAATAAAAACAACACTAACAAAAACATCAATATTAATAATAATAATCCTATTATTATTATTATTATTATTATTATTATTATTATTATTATTATTATTAGTAGTAGTAGTAGTAGTAGTAGT
>JAODUG010000015.1:4210869-4224164 GCA_027564795.1 Aphredoderus sayanus | reverse complement strand
GATAGATAGATAGATAGATAGATAGATAGATAGATAGATAGATAGATAGATAGATAGATAGATAGATAGATAGATGGTTCAAGAGTTAAAGTAATGGCAAGGCTTTCCCACCAATTCTCCCACAAAGCAGCTATCACCTGGAAAGAGCCCAGTGAATAGACTTACTGATGTCATTGGGGAGGTGGTATTGATTGACCAAGGGGTAGCAAAGGCCAATGCAATTAAGGAACAAGAAAACATACAGCGTTAAAGACTGTGTAAATAAAGGGACTCTGCAGTGGGGCCAAACAAAGGCCAGGCCAAGGCCCATTCAGGAGCATCCTTGTTCTTCATTGGCCAGGGGTCTTCTCCAAGTACTGAGGGCCTGGGTGGGCGGCCTGGGGGCAGGGGAGGGTGGACCGTGGGTGTCCAGAGGGATGAGGATGGCGGGTGTTGCTAGGATGTCTCTGTGAGCACTGTGTCCAGGACCGTCAAGTGATTACGCATGAACACCAGCTCAAGGAGGGAAAGAGGAGGCTTCACACTTCTGTCTATTCATCCTCATACTGGTTATTACTCACTTCCTGTATGCATTCTCTTATTTCTAAAACAAACTGGATCCTTTGACTTTGGATCACATTAGTGCATTGGAAGTACAAGATAAGTTACAATAAATGTGGGTATAGTTGTCAACACTAATGCATTTGTGGTAACGCTATAATAGTTTTGTTGCATTTTTACAGTATCTCTGTCGGATATACAACACAACAGTTTTTATTCACTGTTTTAAGTATTATTAAGTCCAGAAATCTTGGATACCAAGTTGAGAAAGCTAAGCCCGAAATATACCCTTAAATATATCAATGAACTGAAAATGGTGGCAATGTTCTCTTTGAGAGTAGTTGTGGATCATAGGGGTCACAAGATGCTTTTGGTAGGGCTTATATTAGATCGTTGGAGGACATTTATTAAATACTACACGCAATGTAGTATTTAATAAATGGTCAAATGGTTTCAATGGTCATAGCAGTCGTCCACCTCGCATGCTCAAGCGATGAACCGCAGCCTTTTGGGGTTGTGCTCTATGGTATTGTGAATGATACACCTCATTGTACTAGCGCGTGTGTCACCAGAGTCAGTGTCAAGGGGAGAACTCTCACAGACACTGGGGACTGCTCAACCCTTCAGACCTGCATGTTTGATCTTCCTCTTCTCCTGGAAACATATTGACCCCTTCTATTTTAGGTAGGGTCACCTGTACCGGCGGGCTACCTCATACTGTCTGAATTCTGCCCTGTTTCATCTAAATCCACGAATCCAATAGCATCACCATCATCAATATCCCAGGTGTCAGCATGGTCGCTGATCCTGGGATAATTTACGCTGGCCTGCGCTTCATGTTCATCAAATAGATGGCAATGTGTGCTTATCCCTGGACTCATTTACATTTTCTCATTAGCCCTGCACTTTTATCATTGAAATTTGTACATCACGGCTATTGCTTTCTGTATGTTTATCGCTCTGAGCAACAAAGAAGCCAGCGTTAGTGTTTGAGGGTCCTTATAAGCTACACTTAAGATGGAGACATGTCAGAAAACGATTTCCTGTCACCCAGTAACATTTAAACCAGGATGCAAATTAATGATCTACAAAAGAGGCAATGGTTCAGAAAAGATTTTAAATTGGAGCAAAAAAGCAATGGCGATGTAAACAGCCCCATGCACCATTACTCTGGTATGGCTAAAGTTGTATTGTATCTGTCTAGTAATATCCTCTCTTAAAGTTAAGAGAGCACAAGAGATAGTTCCTTTCCACTGTCTGTCATGCAAAGATCTAGTCCTTGACCAAGATTTGAATAGTTCTGACACCTGACCATATTTTTACTTATTTTTATACATATGCAATACAATAAGAGAGAATTATTTGAAGCCTTACTCTTCAAATGAGTTTATTATTCTGCTTTCTGAGTGTTACAACATAAAAAAACATCTCTACAGAAATATATTTCACACATTCTGTGTGGAGTCTAGTGAAGGTAATGATGATCTAGCTTTACTATAGATGTCAATTTGATCGAATGAGTGATACTTTCAGGGGACATGCTGATAAATGACAGCGACAGAAATGCCCAAGATTCTAATTGAACCCAGTTACAGAGTTACTTTGGATACAAATGAGAAACTGAGGACTTGATGGGTTCAGCTTTAAACTAGAGAGATGGGGGCGATATTAAATGGAAATGTGAGGACAGGGGGGTAATATCCCCAGACGTCTTTCTACAATAAATATATTTTTAATTTGTGCTCTGCAAAATCACTTCAAAATGAATAGCGCATTATTAAGCCCTCTAGTGGCTCTTGCTGTTCTTTATCATGAGTTTGTATCAGCGTGCAATTCATCTCTAGCCATTCTTCACACTGAATATGTTTTATATGAGCCTTCATTTATCATGGCCTGTCAGCTCTTAACTGTGTCATTATTCAGTCTAGAGTTATAAATTGGAATCATTAAACGTTTTTTTCATATAATCTGATGCAATAACTGCTTCCCCTTTATTGGCTTGTGAAAAGAAAACAGTAAATACAATTGTCTGTCAAGATTCGTAGAGATAGTCGTTTCTGTGAGGCCGAGATGAAATTAGTCTAGGCGTGAAGACAGGATCAATGTCAGCAGATTTGTTGGACTTTAGTGGTGGAGGGGCCGGGTAGAGGAAGGTGGGGCCTAGCACAGATGAGAAATGAAAAGAAAAGGAGGATGACACTGCTGAACCTGATGGGGAAAGCTAGGCCTTGCTATCGATATTTTTCTCATACACTGCCACATCAATCAGAATCCTCTTTTCAAATGTCAAAGTCAGTCCTGCACGTTCGTGTAGCGATCTGACATTTCCTGAACCCGGCCAGATATAGCTATGTGATCTTTTGGGCTTTTTGTCCTAAATAAATAACACCTTTTTATTAAAAAAAAAAAAAAAAAAAAAAAAAGATAATAAAATGATAATACAATCAAAATTGTATTTTATATTTTATTATTAATAATCTGAACCCATCCAATGATATTAGGACATAGCTCTGTTTTTATTAGTTAACAAATGTTAGTGCCAACGGCGGGGCTAGTTTACTCTAATAGATTAATGTTAATGAAAAAATTAAACAGCAACATCTACTTTCCCAACGGGGCATGCATATACTGTAGATGACGCATTTGTGTGTTGTTGCTGATGTTAAGATTTGCGTTTAACAATGGTCATCCCTCCTCAAATACTTACGGGTAAAGACTGCCACCTTCTGGTAGCCGATGTGTCAGCCCTTTCTAGATATGTATTGGGGTATTGTTTGTGGTGTTCAGTAGGCTACATTATTTTGAAAATCTTCAACAAAAAAATACAAATATAAATAAACTAAATACATTTAGTGATTTAGCTGTTTTTGCCTCAAAATAAAAGGCTAAAACATGTATTTTCGCAACAACAAAAAAAAAACAACCCACACTTTTCTATGAGCCTATGCTGCCATCTACTGGGTTTAACACTAAATGAGATATAGGCAGTCTAAAGACAAATTATGGTCATTGGTCACGTTTGTATACAAACGTGACCATAATTTGTCTTAAGTAGATGTTGATTAAGGTTGTGCTTTTAGTGACCAACACATATACAGTTCCACTCAACATCTGTAATTAGTCCTTAGGGTATTTCAATTGGAATTCCAATATAAAGTGGTAACTATAGGATTACATTGTAAACTTACAGTGTAATTATCATCCTTTCAAATTTGCAATGTGTGAAACCATTTTATCATCACCGGGGTAAACAAAAATAAACGTTTAAAGTGCATGTGAACTGAATTATGTAGTAAACTTCCATTTCCCACCAGGCGGTGGTGTATTTGCACCAGGTGTATTTGTGAGGAAAGTCTGACCGTAACATTTAATAACATGATTACATAATGAGGCACTTCTTATTTCGTCAACAAATTATATTATATGGATAGATAAACCAAAAGTGAATATGATAATATTGTCATATATGGTGTTTTCCTGCTGATGTGGATGTGACACACAGAGAATTTCTATAAAATGAAAGTTGCATTATGTTACAATTTTAAAATGTGTAGAGTATGATGGTCCATTATACCAATCCGTGTTATATATGTACTAAAATACCTCTTTTTAGCATTCAAGTCCAAGTCTGTCTGAAAAATTCCATTGTTTGTGTGTTGGCCAAGGCTGTATTTGTTTATGCCTACAGGCCCATATTTCCACCTGCATGCTGAAGGTGTTTATATGTAAACTATGCCAAAGGAGCGCAGGTTCATGCCAAGGTCTCTCTTCTGTCAATCAGTGAATAAAGCTCGGTCATGCTCTCTTTTCCCCTTTTTGCCCCCATATCCATACCTTTTACAATCTTTCTCTTTCGTTCCATGCCCTCTTTAGTGTGTGTCTGTGTTTGTGTGTGTGTGTGTGTGTGTGCGGAGATTGTTCAAAACTGAAAAGAACATATAGTACTCATTGCACATTTGCAATTTTGTATTTGCAATTGTATTGTATTGTACAAGTATAAATATATCTTTGTCTAATGTATTGGTGGAGCAAGAAAAGCCAAGCGCATATTCAATATGACTAATGGAGATGCCAGGTAGGCCTAACCTTTTCCCAACGGCGTTTTCTCAGTCACCCGTGGCCCGCGCCTCGTTAGACAGGCTGATTCTGCAATCGTGTCATCACTTTGCACTGCCTTATCAACACTATCACAACTATCTGCATTCTCCATGAGAACTTGATATGACCCAGAGTGCAATAATGTGAAGGAAGGGTGAGGGGGTGGCAGGGGGTGGTCTGTACATGTTGTTAAGATGTAGCCTAGATTTAAAGGTACAGTACAAAGAGCATTCGGTAACACTGGATAAGATACATCTTTAAACATCACCTTGCTGTGTAGCCTACTAATTATTTCTATATGTTATGTAAATGTGTCTACAGTTGAACTAAAGTACAGTTTAATACTATTTAGTAATGTAAATATGTAGGCTACCATGCTTTACTAAACCATCTAAATATGTCATGTTGAGCATTCAACTGTTGGCATTTTTAAAAGCTGTGCATCCTTCCTACCATATTTCCATTCCATTGACAAGATATTCCTAAGAAAGCTAGAAAACATTAAAATAATAAACAATCAAGCCTTTCCCCTAAGACTTGCTTGCACTTGTCTTAGCTCAAGTTAAGAAAAATAGACTGAGGGAAGAAAATTACGAGAACGTATCATGTGAAGAGAAAGAGACAGTGACAAATCCTTTTTTAGCTTTAACTCAAACATTTTAGCTCCAGAATGCTAATAATGTCACGCTTGATTTATCAACAACCGTCTCTAAAGAGTGTGTATTACTTTCACAGCGCCCTCTGGGCTCAAAGGTTGAAGCAGCGTTTGGAAGAGACTTTATCGTTCTCTATGTAATCATAAATAAAGACACACAAGATAAATAGATATGTTTAAAAAAGTTTTACATGATTTTATTTAAGAAAATAGAGTTTTAGACCCAAGAGGCTTTGTATACAACTTTCAATTACATCTTCAAGTGTTATTGTAAAAATTGAGGATTGTTCAAAACATAAACGTAAACGTAAAAATATGTACATTTCAGCAAAATGTAATCAAAGTACCATTTGACAGGGAGATTCATATTTTCTGAACCATATATGTATGTATGATGTATGTATCATGAATCATAGACAATAATAAACCTCCTGGTCTGTATAGGAAGAAATGCTTCTTTTTGTTTACACTGTACATCATAGACTATTGTAACTCATGGATTTATGGCTTGAGTGGCGGGTGGGTGGGAGGGAAACTGTAGTAGAAGGTCTCGCTTCACTCTGAGGTTGTGGGGTTATTTCCATTGGGGATTGGTGGTCTATTTGGGCCTGGCCTGCTACTCAAACGTTCCTCTCTAAACCATGCATTCCTCTGCAATTGATGTTGAATCTGGTCCCATGATGAAGCTCAGTTAAACCCAGTAGATTGGTCACTTCCACACCATTTTATTAATACAGTAAGTCCAAATGCCAACTGACACTAGCTGTCTCCATTTCCATGTGGTTAAATTAGTAAAAAAAATAAAAGGAAAAAGAAGCCTCTGATAAGAGTGTTTTGGGTAGCACTTTAAATTAAGTACATAAGTAAGTTGTAACAAAATATAAGTAAATTGTATGAATCTAGAAATTATTGGTTATTACTGCATATTTACTGGGTGTTTCAGATTTTTACAAATAATATACCTATAACTACAATTTCAAAATCATTGTAAATGTAATTACTTATAGGTTACTTACGGCTACGTGTTGAACATTAAACCTTTTCTTATGGTTTGAGTACTGGCGATTAACTTCACTTCCTTCCTTTCTAATACATTGTAGGCCTACTACTAAAAGTAATCTTAGTTGTGTTCCTGTTTATAAATTATCTATAAATAACCACTTAATATAGTATCATACCCATAATTAATATGAAGTAACCTATAATTATGTTTAGAAGTACAGTGGATTATACATTTTTGTTATGTTCCTGTTTGTAAATGACCTAGAAATACTTAGTACTAGTATCATACTGTACCTGTAAGTAACCTATAATCACATTTAAAAGACGAATTAGAAAACGTAGTTACAGTATGTTCCTGTTTGTAATTTAACCAGAAATGCCACTTAGTACTAATATCATGCCCATAAGTAACATAGAAATACATTTAAAAGTACAATTATTTTTAAATTGTAGTTATAGGTATATTATTTGTAAAATATTTGTTAAATACCCAGTAATAACCAAAATCATTTTAAGGATCATAGCTGTACTTTTTTTTTACACCTTACTTACCCCGAAAATACCAGGCCATAATTTAAAGTGTTATTTGCTATACCATTACTAAACTGGCAACACTATGTCCTGTACTCTAAGTATTATACAAGCCAGGAAGGGACAACAGGCACAATCATCATTCTAACAATCACCATAATTACAGTGATAAAGACCAGGAATGCTCAGGTTCACATTGGCTTCATCCACCTAGCCTTGGCTATGTGCTCTGTGCATGTCACACAGAAGTGAATGGGCATCTGGGACAGCACTTCTGCATCTCCTGCCAAGGCAAGACTCAAACCTCTGATTCTGGGAAAAGCAGCTTTCTCTCCATTGTCTAATTGTGTCTCTGTCTTGGACATGGTTTCCTCAGCAGGGACAAGTACATGACCAAGGATTTCTGCCTTTGTAGTTTTTCTGAAGATGTGGCAACATTAATGACCTGCAACATATGGGGACACTTTGAAGCCTCTCCTTTGAGATAATTGCACTATAAATCACACCAAGATGCTTTGATTTATCAATACAATTTTTGAGAACAAGTTTATGATCCTACATATTTTCCATTGGCAACCATAGGTTGTGACAACACTGGAGAGCATAACATGATACTTAATTATTCCGCCTCCACAACTGTTGTAAAGAGCTAATAAAGGGATATCATTTACAGGGTAGTGTCAAGCTAATTTCAACGGTGTGAATTTATGATAATCATACCAGATGAAGGTGAGCTCTCCTTGACTTTTCATAACACCCCAACCTTTCTCACATGTTCACAGAAACCTTCAACAAAACATGTAATTAGCTGACATAACAGTAAAGAAACTGTTATGTCAAGGTTGACCTTAGGCATATATTTTTTTCTAAGTTGAACAAAATCTGGGTGTTTAAATTATAAATCTTTAAAATATGTATAACTGTAAGTTTTTTAATCATTACAAATAGTGTTTCCTGAAATTGATGCCACAAATAATTATTCCAGTGCCTACTGTCATATTTAGTGTGCAATGTTTACAGAAACAACAAGCCAAAGCAACTTTGTCTTACACACACATACTTTATTATTATGTATTATTATTTACACAGAGTTTATTATTTAAATTATAGTTCTTGTGATCACATATGACATATAGAAAACAAGCGTGTAGTTATAATTTTCAACTAACGCAGTTGCAAATACAACAGAAAATATACAAATCCAATTACTGTACTGTATGTGTCAAACTAGTAATCCTCACATTAAACTCAAAATACAAGATGCATGTAAATATGTACATACTGTATGTTGAAATATGGTAAGCTTATTGAGAGTGTAAGCTTAGTTAGGCCTATACATTTATATTTCTAAACATGTCTAAACTAAACAGAAAAAGTAAAAGTAAAAGTAATTACACAAATTACATACAATGATTACAGATGGAATAAAATATGGTGGACCATTTAAAACATTTTATATATACATCTTGACAACTGTCAGCAAAAAAATTACAAAACATGTTGTACAACATCAGATGTTAAAATTGACAATTTGTAGAGGTTCAATACATTTTCCATGCATAATGAAATGTATGTCAGCAACAGTTGTCAGGCAACGATCTATAGCTAATCATTATGCAGCCTAGGTCAATTTGGAACAGGTGTGCAAACCTGCACTTATGAGCTTTCTGTTATTCCCCTTTAACCTTCCCTGTCTCAGTCACTTCCAGATAATGTATTTCTGTTAATGCACAGTACGTCTGTATTTCATCAATGTTTATATTTATATCCTTCCCCCTATTCTGTAACATTAATATAAAAGATATGGTCAGAATAATAAAAATAAGTGCTGAGACTGACAATTTTATTAAGGATTGTAGGCCTACAGAAAAATGTTTTAATGGATTTACATGAACACTTGCTTGGATATAGTAACTTTGCATGAGGGCTTAATTTAAGCATTGCATTTATCCAGAAAGGGGCATTCCAAGGAAATTGTTGGAGCTATATGAGGGGCTTTTTCTTGGCCAACAAGTCCAGGCTTGGTTGCAGTTTTGTCTGTCCCTACTCAGGGAAAACATGTCAGACATTTCAGCACCAGTATATGAGCGAGCTGGGGTCCTCCGTTCCCTCTCTGAAGGTTGAAGAGAGGTCTTTCTCAGTCACAGTCTGAGCCTAAATTGTACACACCATGGTCAATTTGTTAATTCTATATGATCTGGGTTTATTTCAGGGGGATGTGGTTGTTCTTTCTGCATATGGAAAGTTGACGCAAGAGACATGGGAGTGATTCCTGAAATAGCTGTAAACTCTAAAACACACATACACTGAAAGATGGTGTGTCTGCATGTAAGCAAAACGTAATGATGTGGCTAAAGTTTCTGACATACTTTTACCTGCACACTTAACCAAAGTGTGGGTTCAGCTTTGAGGTTTCACCCTGTTGAATCTGTGCAGCGTGTGCATACAGTATGCTACTACAATTCACGAAGGGGAGACGTCCAGTTGATTAATCAGTGTGTCGGGACAAACAAGTCTCCATTATGCAGACACTGGACTCATGTTATGCAGCTTTCAACAGATCACCGCCGTGACAGACGACCACGGGCAAGGAATACATATGCGTTTCAGAAAGCCTGCAGCTCTCCTGTATAAGAAAGGTGAAAGTGTGCTTCTGGCTGGAATATCCTAAGAACACCCAAAACAAACCCACTTCCAGGCCCAACTGGCAACCACACACGAGTAGAAATAAGGAAAGGTATTTATGGGCATCTGGCTGAGGTTCAGTGGGGTCAATGCACTGATACAGGGAGGGATGCTAGTATCGTACCTTCCAGTCAGCCCGAGTTTCATATCAGGAAATCAGCTTGAGCCTGCGTGCTGTTCATATGGCATCACACATGACTGTTTATTACATGGGACACTCATCAAAGGTTATAGCCACATACTGTAGTTAACTGTTAATGGATGGCGGAGTGGGGTAAAGAAGGGAGTGAGAACTGTTGGGAAGGAATAGAGGACAGTGAGCCACTCAGCACACCGATGTAGGTGGTACAACATTTTGGTAATGCTGCTTTCACACACAAGGGTAGTAACAGACACAAATTTGAGTGTCATTTTTATACACTTTTGATACACATATTGGATAACAGCTTTGAGGTTTGAATTTTTGGAGGCAAATGAAATGCAAAAAATACAAAAAAGAAGTGTGAAATAGGTCAAACATGCAATTCATCGACATTCGTTTGGTCTTTGCTATAATAACTTCACTCGCATATTCACACGCACACACACACATACACGCATGTGCATTGTGGTATCATGATGTTGTGACATTAATATTCAATCTATCTTAGGGATCCCTTTGTCAGGACAGCACCATTATGCTGGTAACATTGACTGATATGGAGCTTGGGTTCATGAATAAGACACGTGGTTCTCATAAACTCATTAATCTTAAAAGGAGCAACTGTCAGAAGACATACAGTACCCCTATCCCTGACATAGAAAAGACCTGGACAAGGCCTTGATTTCTGGTTTGGCGGAAAACGATATCACACTGCCTCCAATAGAAGACCTTGAATGTCCCCGTGCAGAATGTTCCATTGTGGATCTGGCATTCTTACCACAACTGAAACAAAAAGCAATATAACAGACCGCTGGCAGCATAGCGTAAACAGGGTCATATGAGGAATCACAGCCTGTAGCTATCGCAGGTGCAACATTGCATTTATTTATGTAATTAAAAAAACAAATTGACAAGTAACAGCTAGAACAAATTCTTAACTATAATTATTCAAAGTTAAATGTGAAAGTTATTAATAGCTTTATGATACATTGTAAAATGCAAGGTTGATGTCAATTTCCGCATGTGACCAAATGTTTTTTTAGTCCTTGAGCTGCTATCCAGTAGGGCAAATAGGAATGAACAGCACTGTGCATATAAAGTGCTCCAAAACTTGTTAAGGTTCCTCCTCTTAATTGAAACCAGATGATTCAGCCTAGCTGTGTTTCCCTTCCAAACAACAACTATGGGTGTACAACAACATTACTAGGTGTAGTGTGATACCTTACTTGTTGTTATGGTTGGATACTAAAAATAATATGCAATTCATTGTGATGCAATTCACTCTAAAACACAGTAAGTTGACCTCTTAAAGAATTATGTCCCAATCAAATGTACTGTCTTGTTAAACCAAAATGTGTTTAAAGGTGCTACTCTATCTGTATTAACAGGCCACCTGCTTCAACCCATCAGGGGGCAGTATTTCACCAGAATATTGCGGCAATCCGTCACCCTCCCCCCCAGAGCCTCTGGTGGCCAATTTTTCAAACAATCTACTACTGGGTCCACATACACAGTCTAATTTTACAGTCTTCAGGTATAAAAAAGTAACCTGACATGCCACATGGATTGTTTCACAAGTCCATCTAGGAAGTTGTCCATAGGAACTGTTTGTTTATGGCAGTTTCTGTCATAAACATCTTGTGACTTGATTGGATAAACCATTTGTCACCGTAACCTTAACCACTCTGGCCAACGAACCATATGACGTATGAAATTACGAATACATAAGTCAATCAACCTGATAAAATGAGCCAGTCAACAACAATACTGTCTTAGCCGGTAAACAGCAATATAACCAACTGGCTTAGTAGGAGTTTTGAGCAAAACCGAACCCAGGGACATGCGCAAAATTTGTATCGGGAATAACACAAACGAATCATAGGTGTGAAAGTTCCCTTAATCGAATTTGAATTGTTCAACAAAACTCAATATGCACCGTTTGCATAGAGTCTATAGCAATGTATTTACAGAATACATTTTGCAAGGTCAACATAAAATGTTATGCATTTAGACTACTTGCTTCTGTATAATTCATGATTCTGTATCATGGGGTCAAGATCCCATGGAAAGAACTAAGAGAGGAACAGTTATCCTGCCCAGAGGAAGCCCGAAGCCCCCGTCTGGAGCTAGGCCCAGAGGGAGGGCTCATCGGTGAACGCCTGGTGGCCAGGTTTGCCACGGAGCCCGTGGGGGTCGGGTGCGCTGTCATATGGGTGGCAGTGAAGGTCAGGGACCTTGACGGACCAGGAGCAGCGGCTGGCTCTGGGGACGTGGCACGTCACTTCTCTGTGGGGGAAGGAACCGGAACTTGTGCGGGAGGTGGAGCACTACCAATTAGCTCTGGTCACAGTCTCGGTTCTGGAACTGTACTCCTGGATAGAGGATGGACTTTATTCTACTCTGGAGTTGCTCACAAGTCCCCGGCTGAGCGCTGTTAGGTTGGAGTTTACCCCGGTGGACGAGAGGGTAGCCTCCTTACGCCTCCGGGTTGTAGGGGGGAAAACTCTGACTATTGTCTGTGCATATGCACTGAACAGCAATTCAGAGTATTCAGCTTTCTTGGAGACCCTGAATGGAGTCCTGTATGGGGCTTCAGTAGGGGACTCCATTGTTCTGCTGGGATACTTCAACGCGCACGTGGGCAATGATGGAGATACCTGGAGAGGCGTGACTCTGATCTAAATCAGAGTGGGTGTTTGTTATTAGACTTCTGTGCTAGTCATGGACAGTAACAAATACCATGTTCGAACATAAGGATGCTCATAAGTGTACGGGGTACCAGAGCACCCTATGCCGAAGGTTGATTATCGATTTTGTAATCGTTTCATCTGATCTGAGGCCGCATGTTCTAGCCACTCAGGTGAAGAGAGGGGTGGAGCTGTCAACTGATCACCATCTGTTGTTGAATTGGGTCAAGGGAAAGAGGCAAAGCAGCAGGTGTGGGAGAAGTTTGGAGAAGACGTGGAGAAGGACTTTCGGTCGACACCAACGTGTTTCTGGAAAACCAACTGCCACCTCAGGAAGGGGAAACGGTGAACCATCCAAGCTGTGTACAGTAAGGATGGGACGATGTTGACCTCAACTGAGGCGATAATTCCGCGGTGGAAGGAACACTTTGAGGAACTCCTGAACCTGACTAACAGTCCCTCCCTCTCTGGTAGAGGAAGATTTGGAGGCTGATGGGGGATCATCATCAATTTCCCTGGCGGAATTCACTGTGGTAGTCAAACCACTACACAGTGGCAAAGCCCTGGGGATTGATGAGGTCCATCCGGAAATGCTGAAAGCTCTGGGAGTGGAGGGGAGGTCGTGGATGACACGCCTTTTTAACATTGCGTGGAAATCTGGGACAGTGACGAAGGAGTGGCAGACCAGGGTGGTGGTTCCCCTATTTAAAAAGGGGGACCATAGAGAGTGTACCAATTACAGGGGTATCACACTTCTCAGCCTCCCTGGTAAAGTCTACTCCAAGGTGCTGGAATAGAGGGTTCGGCCGATAGTCAAACCTCAGATCGAAGAGGAACAATGCAGTTTTCGTCATGGCCGTGGAACAACGGACCAGCTCTACTCTCACAAGGATCCTGGAGGGGGCTTGGGAGTATGCCCATCCGGTCTACATGTGTTTTGTGGATCTGGAGAAAG
>JAODUG010000015.1:4192368-4210769 GCA_027564795.1 Aphredoderus sayanus | reverse complement strand
GTGTGTGTGTGTGTGTGTGTGTGTGTGTGTGTGTGTGTGTGTGTGTGTGTGTGTGTGTGTGTGTGTGTGTGTGTTGGACTCCACATTGCATTTCTGGAGACCACACAGGTTCCACCAAGCACGTCTAAATCTCTCTGCTGCCCTCTATCTTAGTCTCAGCATCTCCCACTGGGACCAGGGTCACAAGTTCAATACCAGCGGGGAAGCCGTGGCATGGCTAACACATGCCGTTTAGAGCTGCTAATTACCCTTCGACGTCTCCTCAGTCTCTACTTAAATTATTGTTACTGGAACAAGTTATTTCTGTGTTTTGACAAATTACAAAGCGCAAATTACAACCAATTCCTTGTTGATTTAAGAAGCATGATTTCGGGTGGAGCACCATCCACATTAATGTCAATTTAACCATTCTAATTTGTGGGAAATGGTTTTGACATATTTAAGCAAACAGTCAATTTATGCAAAGGTTACTAAAAGCAAAGTTTTTACACCTCTACTTTTTTCAGCTCCTGACTGATGTCAGTGGCTGATCAATGTCGACACACAACATGTGTTCCCAACTTGCCACCTCTTCCATATTATCTCAATGGTGTTTATCGACTGCGGGAGGAGAGACTCACCGGTGTGTGAAATGGCCCCCCAGCTAGTGATTGCACACCGACAACAGTGATCCCTGGCCCATCGTATTCCTGCACAAATATACAGATAAACAGATGATTTCACCATGGAGCTCACTTGGTGTCTGGGCAGCGGGGGAGAGGAAGAGAAAGCACATGTGATCTCAGCTGATGTGCTGAAGCTTGGTTTTTATAAATGAGTTTGTCATACCACCATGGTTGGCCATAAATGACCTCACCAGACGTGTTGCTGTATAAACTAATATGAATGTGCAGGAAGAAAAACAGTGCCTGCAGTGAGCGTGGCTACTTAGGTGCAAGGCCGGTCTGCTAGTAATGTAAATCTGGCCCGGAAAAACATGGATGGATGGCAGTCACCTGACGTGCCCGATGATGTGGAGAGAGCATAGGGGTAAATACACACGCACCATGCACATGTGCATGCACAATCTGAACATTTGCCAATGTGGGAGCCCCCACCGCTGTGAAAGGAGACTTCCATATGTACTTGTACCTTTGGTGTCCCTTTAACCTAGAACAGATGTCATCAATAAATATCCCTGACCCATGCGAGCATTTCCAGCGTGGGATAGAGGACTTTTTAGGGCGGTGTTTAGGACTAGCTGGTAAAGGGCCCTAGCTGGTCAACACCTGACTAAACTGTGAGGTTTACAGTACAGACGTGTAAAGGTTCTCTGTGTAATCTTGGCCATATATGTGTTTGAGAGATTAATATATTAAAACATAATTGGGTAAAGTGACAGATTTGCTTACATACACTGCTAGGCCCCATGGGGGCACTGCATGAGTTGTAACCTATGGTTGTAACAGTATGCCTCCTGTTGCTCCGTCTGGTATTAAGATACTGTATGGCCAATGCTCTGTCACTGACATCTGTAAGGAGAGATTTGCATGTTTTTGTTTTTACTGCTGTCTCTTTTTTGTTTTTGCTTGGCTTTTGGTAAATATCCCATGAAATATGGCATCCATAAATTAGTACTGTACAGTATGGGGTGTGTGAGTAACGTTTGTTGACAAGTCACACCTGCGGGTGCTGATTTGTGCAAGCTTCATATCCTGGTTTATACTGTTGACACAGGCATTCATCACAATTGTCATGTCACTGGGTCTTGGTTCACCCATGTAAACACAGTTGTGGTGTGTATACAAAATGTAAAGTAAAATAAAATGTAAATGTAAAATGACACTTGACAGTTTTGCTGGTGAGGTCTTCCAAGTAATTATGTCGTACTGTAGCTGTTAATCACATACAGTACACTTAAGTTATACTGTATTTTCATATGTAAATTTGACTGCAGTTCTGTGATCTACTGTACCAATTTCTTATTTAATGCACGTTTCAAAAGGACAATGTTTTGCACAGCAACGGTAGTACTACAGCAAACCGAGTGACCAATAGGCTAAACCATTTAATTGCTTCATTTTTCTGTTAGTATTACGCTGTTAGCATAATTATATTCGTTTTTCTGTTAGCATTAGCCTATGTTAGCATAATTATAATAAATTGATTGCATAACCTGTAGGCTATCTTAACATGGCTGGGTTCAGGCTACTAAATAAACAAACACATTGTTCCATTGGGTGCATAAATGTGATATATGTGTAAATTAACCTACTTTATAGTTCAATAGGCTAATGCAGATATGACTGCCAGCGCATTATTCATGCTTGCGTCTGTGCGTGTTTGAAAGAGCAGGGAAGAAAAGTTGAGTAACCTAAGCACAATTCGGAGAGCCAATTCAAAGTATACTGCACACCCTGAAGAATTTACGTGAAACAGTGAAAAACTGTCAAATCATGACAGTAAAATACCATTAACTCTAAATAAGTGTAATACAGCTTCTGTAACAGTGAAACACTGAAAATATACATACCAGCCAAAACAAAAATGTTCTATCTGTTTTATGCAAAGCATACATTACTCCACTGTTAAATAATCTAGCATTGTGTATATAGCGTAAATATGATGTATATTAAATGGATAGGAATATAATTTATGCTTTCAATACATTATTCCCAGAATGCATTTCATTATCTTAATTAACATGGCATTGAAACAATTGAATAATATGTTAAGAAAATTAATTTGATTTGTTGTCATCATTACAAAGATATAATGATGATTTATGTACAGTAAACACAAAAACTTGCACACAAAACAACTATTTTGTTGGATAAACATTTGTGGGACTATTTGTCATACAGCCTATAGAAAGGTCACCCTATCACTGTATAAATTGATTGTTATTACTGTAAGAAATTTATTTTACAGTAAAAAACAGAATTTCACAGAAATAAATACAATACTTGAACAGAACTTGGTGCCATTTTTTTTAACAAATATTTAATGTTTCAATATATATTTCTAACTTATTTTTACAATGCTGCTATGCCACTTTTTGACGCAACATTTTCTGATAAGCTTATCTGAACCCGCCCGACCCACGGGTCAACCCATGGGACCTGCGGGTTACGGGTCGGCCTGTGCATAAATATATATATATATATATACTGTATATTAAAGTATAGTATATGTCATGTTAGGAGGCTAAAAACATGTTTACGTCTTCAACCAAAATACAGGTCAGATAAGTATAACAATACTGTATATTTAATGTTTAAGAACTGTTTATTTTGTGAAGAAACCTCAGACTGCATGAATATTTACAGACCCACTGCGGCCAAATATTCTGCTTCTTTCCCAGACATTACAGCTCATCTATCATCTATTCTCTTGAGCAACACAAAGACAAGAAAAGTAGTGCCTCTTGAGACCATATAGTTGTGAACACATTCTCATTTACTATACTATAATTGTTTTTTATTTACGCTTTATTTTTAAGATTGCCAGCATACTGTACAGTAACAAACTACAAATGTGAAATAATACAATTAATGTTACATGTTTTTTAAATGGATTGGTGGTATCAGTTCCCCGAGAAATTAGGGTCCAGAAACCTTTTGATTCCTAAAATAAAAAGTGTGCTTTTGTTATTGCATAACGTATACTGATACTGAGGTACCAATTCACTTTTATTTACTTTTCAATTAGATTTTATTTTAAGTTTACAAAATGTATATCCTGTTGAAAGTTTTTTGTGTGACTACAGAACATTGTGAATGTCAATAAACCCACTACAGTACCTTGTGTGACAGTTCAACCAGGCCACTATCATTGCATGCTAAAAGCGTAAACCTTGGTGGTCCGTTGTTGGTCACTATTAAAGCTGCATTATTTTTCTTCCCCCTGACCCTTGGAAATGTCTACAACACAAAGATACCCTCTCTTGGAAAAAGCAGCTGTGTGTAGTTATATAACAGGAAACAGCTGTCAGAGCCAATTCCTTGTATGTCTGGCTGTTTGGGCTCTGGACTCCTGTGCAGGTTGTGATGTTTGTTAAGAGAACATGCTTGGTTCTTGATAATGTGTCCTGAAGGCAATGGGCTGATGGAAAATCCAGGTTCACAGACAAACAGTGTTGTGAGTCTCTAATAACAAAGCTGAGCAGATGATCCATATTTACAGCATACTGTACCTTGTTCAAATCATGAGTCCTTTCTAGACTCATATTGCTCAAAAGTTGAACTTCTAGCATCTTCACTAATGTGCAAATGTAAATTACTGAATGTGGATGGCATACCTCTATAGATTATTTCAGTACTATGTAGTTCTCAAATATTGTGAACTTCAGTGAACTTCAATTCCCAGACATTGTTCGGACAAGTTCAGACAACTTCACACACATAGAAAGGTATTCAAAACAAAAATGTATACAGTATATTTCAGTCAGGAGCATTCCATTAAAACCTTTACAGACTGAAAGCATAAAATTGCATTTGAGGCTGGGCTGGTGGTTGGTGAACTGCTTGGCTAAATGCAAGATATATTACTGAATTGTAGTTGCAGCCATGCAATTGAAAGGCACTGAATGTATGAGTTATTTAATAAAAGAACCACCTTATTAAGTGCTGTTTATGGATTGGACAGTTGCATACTAACCTGTCATCTGCTAAACTGCTGGATGGGACCTAGCCCAGTTGATTCTATATATCTTAGAAATCCTCCATTCAAAGCCATTTGGTACAACATTCCTTCAGACAGTATAGAGGATGATGCCGACAGTAAAATGTGTCTGTGCTTCTTGTTAAGATTTGTCAAATGTGGTGAAATAATCCATTAGTAACTGTAAATTAACAATATATATCCCAAGATATCTCCCAAGATACTGTATATCCTAAGATTTAAACTTGGGGATTCTCCATACTGATGCTGAGCTGGTAGGTGTAGCTCACAAATTGTGGAGCTCACACAATCAGGATGATCTTATGAGGTTAAAAATGTGTATATGGTACTTACTGAACCCCTATTTAAGTATGTAATGGAAATGTGATTATTACTATTGCAACTGTAACCAAATGTAATTGTAACAAAATGTCTAGTATCAATGGTATGCCACTAAATATCTACAGTTGGCTTGCAAAATAATTTTAACCACTAGGTTGTTTGAATAATAATTGAAAAGAGAGTCAAAATATGTTACATGTTGTTATATTGTTATTGTTTACAAAATTATAATGTAGACAGAACAAATTCTCATCCACTGTTATGACACTGGCAGCCATTTCTTGTAAAGGAGAATTCCTAATGAGAGGGTAAAATCAAGCCGTTGTGTAATTGGACACTGTACTGTACACAGTAAAGATTCTCCAACTTGTTCGCCCCTCAACAACTTCAGCACCTGATCAAAAGATTGCTGAGGGTAATAAAAATTCCTTGCCTACAGTTAAATTTATGGCAGTACTCATTAGCTGAAATAAAACAGATTAATGCAAGTGCAATTAAATGTGACCTATAGGTTTAATAATGAAGTGGAGTCTACTTAAGCATGTCTTTTCCATTCTCTCTAGCCATCCTGGAGTCTACATAAAATGCTTTTTAATGAAGGTGTACATTGGAAAAGGTGGTCAAGGAGACTGTTGAGGAGACCTTAACTGCCAGACACTTCTGCTTGTTATAACTCAACTCAGAACCTATATAAACACATTTTACTTTGTACTGTTTATATTTTTTGTATACAGTACAATCATTCATCTAATTTATTTTAAAAAATCTATTAATTTGTGGAAGTATATTTATTCTAAGAGTTAAATGAAATATGCACTGTTTTTCTTTTATAAGCCGTTTTGGTTATACAATCTCCAGTCTTCTGGCCTTATGTGTCAGTGTGAGATTTGTCTGTTGATCTTGAGTGTTAGTCCACATCATGTTCTCCCACAGGGATGGGGCATTAGTTCAGAGAAAAAGGAAGCCACTACCTCATTATGGGGCTAATTTTAGGCACCAGGAAAAGATGTTTGGAGAGACTTGGCTCTGGATCCAAATACTGGAGTGGTACCCACTCTGCGCTCTACTGTATTCCCAGAGGTGAACCAACGGTGATTTTGGTGCTTGAGTAAGCTCAAAGAAACAATTTACAACATATACAATGGAACTTCAAAAGTGTCTTATCAGAGGCGGCCATCAAACATGAATGATTCCATATGAAATAGCAATTTTGTGTTTACTGTAATTAGAGGAATATTTTTCCATTAGGGAAGTAAAAATAAATTAACATGGCTTGGCTTGAAAAGTTGACATGTAACTGCATTCTAGTCATGTTCAGGTGGCGTTTGAGGCAGACAAAACCTTTGGGAAGAATGGAGTTGGTAAAAATTACATTGTTTGTCGGTTGTGTATAAAAGCAGATAAATCATATTTTCTTAGTGAATTCATACGTAATACTAAACCTCCAAACTCAAACTATACCCACTGGATTTCAGAAAAATGTATATCCAGATTTCTTTGCTCCTCTGTCATCTATTTATTCTGTCTTACAGGAGAATAAAAAGTTGAAAAGCATGTTGAGTGAGAGAACTCTCTTAAATCCTGCTGTCGGCTCTGTGTTGACCATAAACCTGGCAGGAGCTGTGTGTGATGGGGTGGGGTGAGAGGCGCAGGTTGGGGTAAACCTAAAAGACTCATATTAAAGATGGTAGTTGATTAATTGCAGATGAAACAAATGAAAAGGACACTCGGACATTGGTTTCCACGTAAAGGTTCTTATAGTAGGCAGCAGGGTTGACTCCAGAGATGTGGCGCCGGGCATCTCATAAAACATAAAAGTCTGAGATGGTTGTTAAGCCTCCACCAATGAAAATGTATCACAGTGTCTTCAGAAGACATACTGCAGGTTGGCATAAGAGGCTAAATGAGCTGTTTGCATACAGTACACAACACTAACATAGATTTTGCTTTAGAGTCAGGGATAAACCTATATAATACTGTACTGTATGGGCAATGGCCGTAGGAAAAACACATGAAATTTGGAATAATTCATGATATTAAAAGAAAAGCTTTAACAAACAATTAACAAACGTGTTACATTTTGCCATCATGAGAATAACATTTCAAAAAGATGAAAAGAATGATTGTGAAGATCAAATATAATTAAATCTCCTAATATGGGAACACAAAGGAATATCTATGGGAACTCATTAAGGCAAACTCTTTGAAAGGACAAGCAATTTGGAGCCATAGTACAGTATAAATACACAACATGACTTCATCTGGAAGGCCCATGGGCTGGCAGAAAGAAAATTATACAGTTTGTTGTTCTGTTGAAACCATTTCCAACACTGTACATCAGAATATCCTTTTGCCCAGACGTGTTCCACTGCCCACCCACGCAGTGTCAAAATGCAGTCAATAAACTTTCTCAGGGTCACTCATATCAGACTTGTTAAAGCTGCGAACTGGTCTAAAGAGTCCATGTTGAAGGCTGCCCATTATGCTTCTGCCTCATACTGTAATAGATAATATGATTTATGTTTGCTCTAATTTCCAATACAGAAAACATGATTCCTGAATGTTGTGGTGTGATGGCTTTAAAAGCAACAACTGCACACATGATGAATGTAGCAATGTCTGATATATCTTTATTTTAGTAAAATAGATTGTGGGGATTAGGGTGGTGGTTGGCAATCACCAATATTTTCTGTAAGCATAATAACCACCGTCACCCCTTCCTAAAGCATTCCTTATGTTTGTGCAGGTTGCCCCCGTGTTTGCCACCATATTGGGGCTCCATGAGAGACTGGTCAAAAAGATCATAAATCTTTCCTGAGGTAAACAGAGCATTGACTTATAGCAGCTCAGGGAGACATCTTTCACCGGAAGGAAAGGCAAAAAGAACAGCAAATAGATCCCCCTTATGCCCTGCTGTTGTCATGTTTAAATAACCTTATTATTGCCATAGGTGTTTGTACTACAAAACAATGGCCACCCTACAAAGTTCAATTCTAAAGGCTTGTTTAGGATTGTTTATCATAACAAGGATGTAATCCAATAATCACAGATGCTACATTATTGGTCAGTATGACATAATCATTCATATAGTATATTCACATGGATGTCACAACAGGATTTAAAACAACACCCTTGAAAACTAAGGGATGTGTTTGTGCTGTGTTAACCTGCTGAATGGACGCTATCGACTATCTGATAAAGGGACAATGTTTGCGTACAGTACAAATTAAGACGATTGTTTGTGATTGAAGCAGGTGTGGCAGATGTTACTGCAGTTTACAGAAATAGTAGGCCACACAGAAGAGGTGTTCATGACGTCATGTTTACTGGGCGAACCGAAGAGTTTCACATACACATGGATATCTGAAATTTTGTGACTTAGGCTACTTCAGCAAATCATCAAATATTAATGGAAGACATATACTGTACATAAATAAATAAAAACCTCATGGGTGAGTTACAGTATGTTAGAAGTAAAAATCCTAAGCAATGCATCTACAGTATGTTACCAAATCATAGCCTTTTTGTTTCTGTTTTGAAGCCAATGGCTTTAGAATGATGGATGAGCTAGACATTCAATGGGCTTTTTTCACTGCGGGAGGAATTTCTCTCTGGCAGTAGCAAAATCCATAAATAGGTGCCCGTTTGAGATTGGTTTCTCTTTGCTTGGTGATGTGGGGGTGGCTTTTTGGAAATACTCTATAGTTTAAGCAAACAAAACAGCAATGAAGGAAAGCTCATGTGGCCACAGTTTGGCTTTTCTCTTTTTGCTTTCCAAATCCTGTGATATTTTTCTATTTGATATATACTAAACATGTGTAGGATGTCTCTTCCAATGGTGGTGCCTATAAGTCTCTTAGTGTTGCTTAATCAAAGCAAGCAGACTGACAAGAACATGGGCAGAGTATTGGTGGATGGTGTCATTGGTTGTCTCTCTTTGATTTCACATATTGTATGTTAACATGCATTCCTTAAAGAATTCCAATGGACTAAGTCTCATTACTTTGTGGTGAGTAGATCTGAAATCCAGTCGACATCTTACAAATGTTAATGTTTAAAGTAAGCTATCAAGAAATATCGAGTAACTAATGCCTGCTAATAGCTTTTATTTATGTAAAGCAACTGTGACCATATAATTCTAGCTTTTATCACTATTTATTGATGTGTAGACATTAATATTTTCCTAAATCTTGGACATCTTTCTCACAACAACAAGGATACGATAATAATATAATAATTACATCAAATATGAACATGTACAGTACTTTTCAGTTCATGTAAGAGCACGTAAAATATTTGTAAGACTTTACAAGTATTAATTTATTTTTTTATTTTTTTTGCAGAACACTGGCGCCACACCATAATTACTGTATGCTAACCTGTGTGTAATAGTGTTTTGGTAATGTTGAAGCAAGGGGCGTAGACCTTTTTCACAGATGCTGTTATGATAGGATTGTACTATAAAAACATTGCACAAGTCAGGCACATTTTTGCGTAGATCATAAAGATATGTTTTGTCCTGAAAAGAATTAAGCTCTATAGCTCAAGTCTATTCACTATGGTGGTAGACATAATCACTTTGTGCATATTTATGTACAAATATGTTTAGCTGTAAGAATATTAAAGTAAAATGTGCTAATATTTGTCATTCACAGTATGGTATAAATTAAAAAGTAATATTGAGTGATATGGTATACTATCACAAAACTGTGCTTACATGTCATCAACATATGTTACCAAAATGCTTGAATACACATTCAATCTTTGCTCAACATTTGCTCATTAGGTTGAATCACTTAGGAAAAGTCTTGGTTTTTCTTTCTGCTTACCTGGGTTTAGCTGAGCCAATATATTTGCTCTCAGCTACTTCAAAGTCGTTTTATAAATACATTTTGTTCTATTTTCATTACCAATTTGATTTACACTATTCAGCATTGCCAAATGTGTGCAATAGAATATATGTAGTTGTCATATTTGCATAGGCACAGTTTATGTTTGCATAAGGGTGATGATCTATTAGACATATGTAGAAATTCCTTCGTTTTAGGATCACCATGCTGGTAATGGCTCAACCAAGACGTTGATGTCCCAAGCATCTTTGCAAGAGGCAGCCCGCAGTATGGGCCAAAGATAAGGTGATTTTCCTTTCTTTTTCTGCTCCAACGTCAGCAGAAGGTGAGAAAACCAGCTACCAGCATTTCTCTCATATTTGTAAGCAGAGTTCTTTAGTGGAGATAGTAGGTCTATGGATGGTGGGGGTTGTTATAAATTGCCTGGCGATGAAAGTGATAAACCCTGTCAAAACAGCTCCCTGCTGGCATGGGTAGAGTCCAGATCCATGCCCATCATTCCTTGTAAAGCTTTGTCACATTAGATTAGATCAAGATCTGGATGTGGTTGACTTGTGTCCAAAAGATTGTAGTCACATAGGAAGAATATTAGTAAGCACATGCAACACCTAGCTATATTGTCTTGCTAGAACCACAGTCCACCCGCACAGGAGGACAAAATGTCCCTATTGCTCTTGTTGGAGGAAGGTTTTAGTACATCCATCTTGTCTGACTAGAGCCTATACCTGGTTTTACATGTTGGATGACATCTACTGTAGGAAGCGAAATGACCAACCACATAAATGGTAATTATATGTTTTAAATAACTAATTTACTGACAATAGTTTATTTTTGTTCCCCTGCTTAAAACAATGTCAGATTATACAGCATGTCTTTTTTGTGACCTCCTATTTAGCTTTGCTTTTCTGAGAACTGTCTGTAGTTCTGTAATCAAGATTTATTTGTAATGGACCACATATCTTTCAGCTAATTACTTGCTCACATTTTTTGTAAACTACAGTAATACAGGTACCAGTAGTGTGTAAGCTGCCAAAACATTTTCCAAATCCAAACCGCCAACTCCTTCTTTTAAATAGCTAGACAGTTAACTATGTAATGACTATGATAAGACTATTTTATCAGGGCAGAGAAAATGCTTTGTAGATAATGGTTGGTAGATAATAATTAAGATGATACAGTCAGTCAGAGCTTGCAGAGGGCAACTTCATGTTTAATTGCTTAAATCAACATGATAAGATGCTCTTTAAATGTCATTGCTGCTCTGACAAAGCTGCTGACATTATGAACAGGCATTTGTTGTTTACTTGTTTTCCAGTCAGGCCCTCGATTACCAAGATCATATCATCAAGATGGGAGACGAATATGGTGTTAACACAAAAAATAAAAAAAATGTAATGTCACAATATGTATACTGTATGATCTTGATGCTTTCCCACATACAGTGGTATGGCAACACAATGTTTTATCTAAACTAACCAAGTCTCATTCTCAGTTCAGTATTCCACCTACTCATGCACTGTTCAGCAAAAACACAATCTCATGATCATTACCATTACAGATGAAAGCCAGGGCCCAATTAGAGTGGCTCCAATTGCTGCAATTAAATAAGTGTGGTTGAATGATATTATCTTTTCCCCCCAGAAATAAGAGAAAGAGACGGCAGCATTAAATAATCATACAATCAAAGACAAGCAAGTCTACCTTTGATGTTGTTGTATACCAAATCTCAGCAGCATATCTACTGAAGAAATGGTGTTTCAGGCTGAGCCGACAGGCGCCGTTGGACCACTGTGTATAAAGGGGGTCGGGCCTACTGTACTTATTTTTGTACAAACGGGTTGATTTCTTAGGTTGCCAAGGACACCAGTGTGTCTTCCCACCCATGGAGCATTGCCCCTAGACCGCCCCGGGCCACAGCCCTTCCACAGCCCTTTCACAGCTGTCCAAGAACTGTCCCATAATCCCATCCCTAGATGCACAGCAGCTGAGCGCTAGTGTGGCGTGGTGAGCACTCGTGCTCGGACATAATTGGCGACAGGATTGCTACTCTTACATCCAACTGGTCACAATGTAAATAAACATGAGACCGTTTTGTTTTTTTAAGCCAATGACTTCACCTCTCCACTGCTGTTCATAACATTTAACATGTACAGTACGCTGTCAATAATTGCTATAGCCTTTTATGTTTCTACCATAGAAGTACTGTAACAGATATAGAAAGTGGAGACACCGAGTTTTTTTTTTTTTTATCCTATAGGCTATTGGTGACACACACGGTACTGGAGCCAAGGAAACACCTCTTCTGAATTGTACGTTTTGTTTACCTTGGTACAAAGCTCCGTGTCAAACCGTTTCAGTTCACCTCACAATGTCATAGGCTGACTGTCCATTTCACAGCTGAAGAGCTGCTCACAGGACAGTTTTCCAGTTGGGCTGCGATCCAGTGTAGTTCCCCTTCGCCCAGTGGATTTCAGAGGCAGTGACGCGTGCCAAAACAGAATACACCCTGATTACGCCGGACTGGGCAAGCACGTATTTCTTCAGTTGCTAAACATTACAGGAGCAAATAAACATGGCGATGCATTTACCCTCTGACTGTAAATCAAATGAATGCTAAGGTAAACCTATCTGACGGTTTACACCGACCCCACTCTAATGAGAGTTGTAGTGCAGCTGCAGGAAATGATGATAGCAGAAAGATTACAGCACAGAAAATATGTAGATATTTCTTCTCATTGATCTCTCTAGGACTTCTGCTTTAATGGGAACAGTATAAAGCCCTCTATTTTTTATTATATCAGAAATATTAGAAAAGAGTTGACTTATCAATATTGTTGTGATATCCATTTGACATAAATGTAACTAAAAAGGGTGATATTTTTCTTTATGAAAGAGCTTTGCTACAACATACTGTACAACATTCAACAACATTTGTTTAAATCCACACATTTAGAAGAAGTCATTATGAGGGTTTGATAAATTCATGTTCACGGATCATGGTATCAATACAACACTTTTCTACCATCACTGTCAATTAAAAATTACAGCTGGTTTACCTCTGAATACAGTAGCGCCGAGTACTGTAGTTGGCAAACGCATCTGTTTAAGAAGTATAGACCACTAAGCTAGTGCTCTTGAAGGGTATTATAGGACAGTTGGGCTCTTTCGAGCCAACTCTGGTCTTGCAAAATGAGATTGAATGTCAGATTAGGAAGACCAGAAGTTTTGAGTTTATTATTCTTAAGGTTGAGTGAGCCTAATCATAGGTTCCAGTACTTGCTGCTACTGTAGAGTGTCTAGACTAAGCAACCATTTTTACCGTGTTTATATAAAAGAGCCAGTTACGTGCAGTTTACTTTTGTACCATCATGCAAGTAGTTTAATAATGTTGTCCACTAAATTGTGTAATTTGGTTATTTTAAATATGTATTTATTTTTACCAAGGCCATCTAAAGCTACAGAAATGTAACATATACTGTAGATATATTTCAATACAGTACATGGAATACATAAAACATATTTATGTATCAGGATAGATTCAAGTAAATTGACAAATTATTTTTTACATGTTAAAAACCTAAATTAATTCCTGAAATGCATGACCTGGAACACATACTGTACGACCTTTGATGAAGGCATTGGTTACATTAGATAGATATATAGATACTGTACATAGATAGATAGATAGATACTGTACATAGATAGATAGATAGATAGATAGATAGATAGATAGATAGATAGATAGATAGAAAGAAACAAAGAAACAAAGAAACAAAGAAACAAACTATATTTTCCCAAGGGAATTGTAGGCATCCAGTAGCTTACATAAAATAATATAAGCAAGTCAAAACATAACAGTTGTCACTAATATATGTGCAAATGCAAGGTGATTAACTATTAAATTAAGTAATTACTTTAAATAATATAAAATACAAATTCGTAATAGAGTAATATGTAATCAAATACAAATTGTGCGTAAAGCTGACATAGTCAGACAGTTGTAGTCTGACTATGACTGAGAGGCAGCACCGTGGCTAAATACAGTACATAATAGTGTGCTTTCCTCTGAGGGACATTCAAGTTTCAATACAAGGAATACCCTATCGTGTATAATAAACTTTGACAAGAGTGTGAAGGAAATACATCAAATTGCCCAGAGGGTGCCCATGGCCTACTTAACCACAAACAGACCGTGCTGGAGTTCTCACAACAGGTATATCTAGAGCAAATAGCACAACTGTGAGTTTAGGTTAAGTTACTTCAAATGGGAAAGTGCTGTCAAAGGCCTTTGATGTTCCCAATACAAACACCCTGCTTCACCCTTCTTGGTGATAGCCATGAAAAACTGTTTTGATGATATCACTATACATCATAATCTGATTGTTTCATTTTAGCGCTTCGCTACAGGGCACTTCTACATCCTGTTCAAAGTGCAGTTCAATATATAATTTTGTACCCACAATGCATCAGACCCAGGCCATTCTCAAATGAATCCATCCATTGTAGGCTACTAGTGTAGCTGGTTTTACAAGTATATGATCATAGTTTTATTGAATTAAATTATTTAAAAATACTACTTGAAATATCTAAGGCACCTATAGCAAGAAAATACATAAATATAACCGTTGGCATTGTAGAAGGAAGATACAGTAGTAAGTACCAACATTGTAATGTGATTATGAGTACTATTTATTAACTGCTGTCCCATGAAGATTTGCTTCATACATAGGTATACATTGTCATTTTTTCTACACGTTTTGTACAGTATTTAAATATGCAAATTGTATTGTCTATGTCATTTAAAGCAGGCATAAAAGGAATAACTCCCAACCTGCAATATTGTACACACCACTTTCTAATAGTTTCCTGCCATCCTATACAGAGTTCTGATTGTTGATGTATTTTTTGATTATTCTTAACACACTTCTCAGTGGCAAGGTACTTCCTTCCTGAACCCAAACAAAATGTTTCCCAAACTGTCTCCAGGGCTATTTCAGAATGTTTCTCTTTAATCCTGAACATTTCATTACGGTTCTGGCAGGGAAGCATTTGAAAGTGGAGTTGTTGTGTTGACTTAGATTGCAGTTTTTGTAACCTAATCTTTAATCCGTAATAGGGACGTATTTCATGGCTAATGTATGATCACTTAAACAGTTCACCTTGCCATATACAAATCTCATGAAAACTGATACCCAAACATTTCACATAGAGATGTTTGAAGGCCAGAGGCTTTACATGATTTATGGATGGACTATGGGAAATAATAGTATGTATAAAAAAATAAAAGTATGCTGAAGCTGAAATCATAGTCACTTCTGAACCAATGTGATTGGATCAGGTGGAATCCCTCATCATTGGCTCAATTCCACTTTAACCTGCTCTTCTTCCATGCTAACAAGGTGTGGCGCGTGCTAAATTGAACCAATCACTTATTTGTCTTTTAGTAGCACATTGTGAGGAAGAAAGAATTATACTCTGACTGAATCAAGCATATGATCTGGTATTCATTTAATAGTTTTAAACATGATATGGCAGGTCCACCTGGCTTTCATTTTGCAGCTTGCATGCTGGTCAGAGTTGGCTTGTTTTATTGGAAACCTTGTTCCTATATTCCCCACCCAGTCCTTCTTGACCTCTGAGAGCTCCCATGGGGCTCATTGGTGCATCCAGGAAGATCTGCACTGCTGGAGTTATTTGCACATATATTGTTATATTTCTTTTAATCATTCATATCATTTTGGTGTGGATTTGTGTGGGCATGTTACAGGAACTCTCCTTTACATGGAACAGGGAGTTGTCTTAACTTAATATAAATGAACTTACTACATGAAAGGTTTTCAGAGCCACGTCTATGGGATTCCCAAATTTTTAGGAGAATGTTTCAGGCATAATGCCCATGCACTGCACACACACCTAGAGCAGTACTGTGAGGTATCCATCCATAAACATTTTTCTTTTCAGGCTCTCACATTTTCAATAATAAATTAACCAAAAATAACTACAGAAGTAGTAGTAGTAACTACAGCTGGAATCAACTTTTCAGATTCACCATATAGCATAAAATTACGTAAATAAATTTTAATAGCCAAATTTTATAAAATGAAACAAAAATAAAACTTCTAAAACTTCAAAGAGAGAGAAAACCTAAGTACCACATACCTCTCAATGTTACTGCCTAGATTGTACTATAATAAAAACCTTCTGCAGACATATTGACAGTGACATTGTGTACTTTACAGGGGCTCCAACTCATAGATTATTACAGTGATGCATATTAACCCTTACAGATATTTCCAAGTGGACGTGGGGGCAATAACAAATCATTTTCTTATGACTTCATGCAGATGGTTGGTTCACTTTTCTATATCCCAGACTAATGTATAATGGTCTCACATATTTAGAGTTGATAAATGTACTGTAACTCTGCTAATGATTATTCACTGAGTTTTTAATGCACTTCAATGGGCAACTGTTTAAATGGTCAAAAACCACAATAAATCTCCGTTTTCAAATCTGGGGAAAGTCTGACACCTATCTTTATTAGACATAAACAAACTCATATTTAACATTAGCTACAGTACAGGACATTTCTCTCTGTTCACAACTTTCTGTTTCTGGCAGATATTTCTATTTTGCAAGATTGTTCCATATTGCTATAAAGCAAAGCATGATAGAAATAATAATTTACAGTTATTAAGTGACACATTAAAAAACAGATGACTATTGTGAATTTCCATTAAAAACTGCATTTGTCACATATTCTGAAGCTCTGTTAAAAGAAATGAAACACTATTTACAAACCATTAACAAACAGTACAAACTGTTAGTGAATTTAGATATGCAATTCAAATATGTTTTATCAAAGATTGGGTTACATAATTACATCTGCTTGTATAGGCTTTGTGTTAATTAAATCAAATATATAGTATCTTTTCTCCATGGAGCCCCTGTAAAACTGAATAAATATTTTACATGGCGTATTTTGAATATTTATATAAGTTTTCCACAAAAAGTCCTCTGTGAGTAGTTTACCATGAATGCAGTTTTCTGAAGATGAAACATAATGTACTACAAGGGCTCATAGTGCAATGCCCTGTAAGCCCTGCTAAAATCAGAACAGTGAAATAGCAGTCTTGGACTAAGTTGGGACAGACTCTGATACTGGATCATTGGTTTGCTTCAAATGTAAAGAGTATTTTCCTTGACATGGATCACAATTCTGATGTAAAGCTGGAATTCTGCTTTGGTTTAGGCTAATAATTTATTGCATCTGGCACCAGGGTCCGTGCGACAAGACCAAAGGCACTGCACAAGCTTTCTAAAAGAACCTGATATTTCTGCACCCTAATCAGTTTAAGATGACCTTCCTCTTTGTAAAACACAGGATTCTCTAGATGTAGCAGACAAAACATCTCTTTAGACTTGCAAAGCCATTAATATAGATATAATCATAGGTCTCTTCCAGAGGATTTTTCCCTCAGAGGGAATTCCTGTCTTTAAGTGCCCAGCTCCCTTCAAAGCCAAAGTGTGACTTACAAATGACTTGCTGCGAATGAGTGACTGCATGAAAGACATCGGATATTCTTCCAGTGTGTATAATATTAATTATAAGCAGGACACAAGCACATACAGTACACATAACATGTACACAAATATGTATATCAAACTGTCCAAATAATGGTGGCTTTGTGATGAAATCATTTTAGATAATGATTCCTCTACCATGGATATCAAAACATTGTATTTACATGTTATGGTGAAAATAAACATTTGTTTTTTACTTACATGTACAGTTAAATCTTAAGTTAAAAAGATGAACCTGTCATTAATTTTAGAAATAAATTGGAGTACTATTAGCTTCACTCTTTTGACTATAGATATTTGTGTTCACCTGACACTCTTGTGTTCACCTGATTCTCATGAATGTGGAGCAAACCACAACGCGCTGTCACGGAAGGACCAGGTTGCCTATCAAAGCAAGTTGGGAGCTGCCCGTTAAACAACAATGGAGGAACAACTAATGTAGTTCATAGAAACGCTTGGCTTGGGTTGAATGACTGCATTTCCATGTTAAAAGACTTCTCGGTGGCAAGCTTAATGGAGGTGAGACTGTCACTTCCATTGGTGCCTGGCCTCACCTGATTGTATGCTTAACCAATGTCTGGCTGTAAAACCACCTCCACAGCCAAGTACATGCTCATAGGCCTGAGTGTTGCCAAACACACATTATAAATACTTTCCATTTATTCATTGAAGGCAGAAGATTTAATAAATTAATTCAAATTATTCTTTGTCCAATATATTCAAAAACAGGATTGCTTGCATGTATATGCGTTTGTGAGGATTTTTGTGTGTACGTGTTCACATGATTGTGTGTACGTGTTCACATGATTGTACAGTATGTACACGTATACGTCTGTGTATGCGTGCGTGTGTCTGTGTGTGTGTGTGTGCGTGCGTGTGCGTGTGTGTGTGAGATACAGAGAGAGAGAGAGAGAGAGAGAGAGAGAGAGAGAGAGGGAGAGAGAGAGAGAGAGAGAGAGAGATACAGGCAGGGAGCTAGCTAAC
>JAODUG010000015.1:4180144-4190758 GCA_027564795.1 Aphredoderus sayanus | reverse complement strand
GTGTGTGTGAGAGAGAGAGAGAGAGAGAGAGAGAGAGAGAGAGAGAGAGAGGGAGAGAGAGAGAGAGAGAGAGAGAGCTACAGGCAGGGAGCTTGCTAACCATTGGTAACCCACAATGAAGCGACAGTGGTGGGCCATGGGCCACAGACGTTGGGCGGCCCTTGGCAGAATTATACAGCTTGGTGAGTACCAATGAGTGTGACCCCACTTGCTGAAAGGAAACACACAAATAAGATCTGGTGTCTGTATGCTGTGAATCCTCAGACTGCCTGGAAGCCAACCTATGTGTGATTATACACACAACAGATATAACTTAGTAACATTTTAGTAAAATGTATTTAACTGTAATTACCTCATCCATTTTAGTATATATAATATTAATGACATAACAAAAAATACTTAATAATTAATGCATGGTTTTATTATTTATAGTAAATATTTAATAATAAAAACAGTATTTTTTTAATTATTGTATTTTATTTTTATCAGTGTGATTTTGTTATATATTTTTGCAGATATAGTATATTTGTTACAGTAAAAACAATTCCACTTTTGGTTAGAATTTTTATATACAAAATGTATCATGAATTACATTTTAGGAGTTTCCTTTTCTTCAGTTTACTGGAATTGTGGATTTAAACTTCTAATGCAGGAAAGGAACTTTTTTAAATAGTGTTTGTGTTTATGTAATGGCAAATGAAGCATTGAAATGAAATAATTCCTTCCTCTGTAACACAAAACAGTTCATAATGTGGGTAATTAAGCTATTAACTTGAAAGAAACATCTGACTAGGTTGTGGATGGCAATTGTTGTTAAAAGAGATACTTATCTTTATATGAACCAGCCTTTGGAAGTAACAAACAATGCATATTCACGTAAAAAACACTTCTCACACACAGAACAGAATAAGACAAATTAATTTGTTATCATGACAAATTAAATCAAAACGAATTTAACAGATGTGTTAAATTTCATCTATCAATTATTGCATCTATCAATTCCTACTGTATCCTTTTCTAAATTGTAGGATTGCTAAAGAGATATTACAGTGCCTATTATCAGCATCAATACTTCCACCTGCTGGCTAGCATTGGTCACTGCATCATTCTTCTTTTTCCCTTTTTCCAACCCCCACCTCTAGACCACCTTTCCTGCTGAAAGAATGGAAAAGTGATTGCTAGGTCCCTTAAGTGCTTTTTGCTGTCCGTGGTGTTGACACGGGATGCAATAGAAACCTGCAGCCAAGGCTACCTTGATGAAGGAGAGTCAAAGATCTGGAGGGTTCCATCCATGCCTACACTTAGACCAAAAATGTGTTTCTTTCTGGACAATATGTGACAGTAAGTGTTAGTAAGAGACATAGCGGTGCCAAAAAAACACACTATAGTTTTACTTTTCAGTAAATACAATCGTACATAGCTTGATGGATGATCTGGATGCAGTTTGACAATATTTCAGAATTATAATAATGTCCAAAACATGCATGCATTGTCAATGTGTATTTGTGTTGCCATCAACCGTCAACCAAAGAAAAAAAATCATGTTTCCTGGCCCCTTCGGACCGATTAACTGTATGGGAAATTCCCCTCAATTTGAAACATTGGACACAAACATCAGGGGGGTAGCGAACTACCTGCAGTTAAAACAGATAGCAGGCTTACCGGCAATGTCCACAAAACTCCAAGAATACGTTGCTCCACCCCGGAACTTCAACAGTCCTAGGGAGGGCTTCGGTATTCCCCTGAGAAATAAGCAACTACTTGTCCAGAACAGCCTTTGGATCCCAGTGTGGACCGCCAGCAGCGATGCAGAACTTCTGCTGATTGGTGAACGGGCGTCCAGGACAACCTCCAGGGAGTTGGCGCTTGGGTGGTTGCTGAGATTTCCAGGCTGCCGCGTAATTAACTCAAATATGCATGTGGAGAATTACCTAATGTGTGTCAGGCCCTCGTCGATTAAGTGCAGCATCTATTGCTACAGTAGTCGTAGAGGCACAAGAGGTACAGGGCTTTGAATGAATAACTTAATCAGTGTTGACGTTTAGAATGCCTCACGCTCTTGTGTTTCTGCATGATAGTTTACATGTGACCAATACTGTAAGAACTCACCAGAGACAAGCAGGAGATGACATGTGGGCTTTTGTAGTGGTGGGAAGCTAGGACCCATCGCTGCCTTTCCACTTCACTTCAGAGTATGGTTCCTCTACCAAAAACACCTGTAACCCTGAGAGGAGAAGCATTGGATTTTTTCTTTGTGTGGGGGCCAAAACATGGCTCCCTCTGCACATGGCCGATGACTGGCCAGGGACTTAAAAAGCACTTGTAAAAATAGTTGCAAAAGCAATACCTCCCAGACCATCGCAGAGCTCCCCCATATGGAGAAGGAAGCAGCTGGAAATGAATTGATGTTCTTAGAGTAAATGGAGAAATATAAATGAGTTTGTAGAACTGAATACATTGTTATAACCAAATTTTTATATTGGTTTATTTTTCATGATTGTGGTAAAATACTTGCAATCCCCAGATAAAAGGTTATTGGATGGCATTCTTCCTTCAGTAAACAAAAGTCCTGAATCATACAGTAATTGAGTTAACAGCTCCCTCTAGCCTGGTGAAGTGTGAAAGACAAGTATTTTATTACGAAGAGCTCACAACACGGATAACATTGATTTGTATTCCATACATTTCCACTGAGGCCCATTTTGACTGCTTGTTTATTTGGAGACACACGGATGTGTCAATAAGTAAAAACATTAATTGGGAGGCACCCCGCCTCACCTCGGCAGTAAATGGCTGTTATTGCATGAGCCTCAGCCCTGCATTTCCTGTCTCTGACTGTGGCATAGAGCTAATCATAATATGTTAACTGACCATACAGGAAACCTTGTACTGTGCAGCTGGTTACCATACATGTCATTAAAGGCGCTTTAAGGTAATGTCAGCCTAAAAGAGCATTTTCAATCGTTCATTTGTTTGTTAGGGCCAAACAGCCAGACCATCCAACCATTACTGTTGAACAGAACAGCTTTCACCCTCAAAACTCCACCTCTAAAAGAAACAATTTCATAGAGACACGGTGACATCATTTACACAAATATCTTGTTTAAAATCCAGGAAGGTCCCGTTGTATATTTGATTTGGCTGCGGGTACGTTAGCCGACCAATACATCACATATCCCGGGCTACGACTATTTAATGTAGAATCTCCAAAACTCACAAATGCAGTATGACCAAATGTTCCAGAGATGTACCAATATACTAAACAGGCCATATATCTCGCTCTCCTCTCCAAACAGAAATAGATTTAGCTGAATTGTTTGATAAATTTGGCATAGGCTTTCCAGCCATCGTTATTGGAACTCCTACTGTTTTTCTGGCTGTTGGTGGCCTAAGCCCTAATCACCCTGGGTTCCCTCAGAGGCCATAAATTACTCCGATGAGATGGCGCTTTGTGTTCCTACTGCCGGGGAGCGGGGTGAATTCACAGCACCATATTTTGACAACCCGTACTCTAAATCATTGTTTTATGACAGATGGGAAAACTTCTGCACTTTCACCGGCTTGATTTATGTTCATTTGGGTCTGGAGGACACTATAATTTGCAAGTAATGTGAAAACAGATGGATAGAGAGATACAAAAGAGTAAGACTGACCTATACCTTCGCAGTGCAGCTTACAAATGGCATCCATATGCCTTCAAATCTCTTCCAGTTACATCTCCATTACTGTGTGTGTGTGTGTGTGTGTGTGTGTGTGTGTGGCCTACTGCAAAAAAAAGATGAAGGAAAATAGCCTGTGAAAATTTTGTGGATGGTTCTTGTGGGTAGGTTTTTGAAATGCTTGCAAACCATTTAGAGCATTTATTAACAGAAAATTCAACATACTGTACAATATACACACATATCCAGTGACATTTACTATCTGACTTGATTGTATATTTTGAAGATAATATTGTACTTTACAAGAAAGAAAGGGTGAATGATTTGACTATTTTTATGAGAAATTACTTGTTTGAATGATTTGACCTAGATTTATAGTTCCGCTTCCCATCTCAAATGAGGTATGAAAAATGGAAGTGTAATCATTTAAGCCACACAATACAGAGCTGGATTTCCTCTCTGGTCAAATGTCAATTCTAGAAATTACAGAGTTAGTCTGCTTCATTTCCAGCCCCTCAGGTCACACAGCAAGTCACACAGAGATTGCTTAGCAAAGCCGATTTTCTGTGCGTCTAAACATCAAGGTCACATCAGACACACTCTTTCGGGCAGGTTTGGGTTGCAGGCTCCAGGCTTACATAGCATAAAACTAAATAAATATCACCCTCATAACTACAAAATTGTTTCTTCATGGAGACAAGTATTAGCAGGATGTCAATATGTTATACTGAGCAACAGAACCAAAACAAAACAAAATGTATGATATGTCTCAAAGTAAGAGAAAAGGTTAGCAAAAAACATTGACAAATCTACAGTATCTAAAATGTATGATGGCCTGTACGGAAAAAGAAACCTTAAGAAAAAAGGTATCATGCACCGCTCTTGATCCCTGGATGACTCGTGTTTTATGGCTTTCCCAATGAGGCAGCACCGTCCTCTGGTGAACGGTGTCTGGCAGAACCATTGTATTCCAACAAGCAGGGACCACCCACATGAAGTAAATACTGTTGCATGCACACGTTCTCTTGCGCTCAGAGTAAACGGCGGTCCAACTGTGCAGGCTGTGATATCTGGGCTCGTCTGCAGACCACAGGCCAGTGGCTGAGGCGGGGAAAGATGTGTTCACGTCAGCCCCTGTCCTGCTGCTACTCCCCCACGTCCCTGCCCTGGGGCCAGCCAGATACACTGTAGGCTGGGCTGAATTTGGCAGAGCCCCATGTCTGTCATTCACAAGACAAACCGCTTACATCCCTCTGGGGCCAAAAGGCAAAGAGAGGCCCACAGGGAATGAGGTGCCTACTGACGCCCATGTCACAGGCTGAGGCTCTCGGTTGTCTTCCTTGTAATACCAGCCATCAAGCGGAGTGCATTATGGGATGCGTCTGCACGCTGAATCTATGGGCCCATCTTAAACCTATAGCTTTATGACTTAAATTACCAACAATAACCAACGACTAAAGGTGCTACAATATTTTAAACAGTAGTCTAAGTAGCAGCAACCAACTATTTTCTATATAAAGTACAGTAAATGCCTCCTGCCAAGAGAATGACATCACCTCTCTGTTCTGTAATCCGAGCTCCTCTGCATGTTAGTGTGTGTGTGTGTGTGTGTGTGTGTGTGTGTGTGTGTGTGTAGCCCATTATGCATTTGTTTTGGTTTGGTGCATTTAGTGTAATTTCTAATGGTAGAAAGTCATATAGAACAACTTTAACACGAGGCGGTTGTTTTATAATCTCTGGGTAAACTAAACTAAACTAAACTAATGTCAGGCAAAATGTAAAAATAAACAACATATTTCCTACTAATTGTGGACTTTTTCTGTGTGTGTACGTGCATGCTCAAGTACAGTATGTGTGTGTGGAAGGTGTGAGGAGGGGGTAGTTTTGGACATCAGACTTGTCAAAAGGGAACACTATCCCAGGGCAATGGAAAAGAGCAGGCCAACTCATCTCATAGAGGAGGTCTTTGAAAAACATGTACATTGATGTTCTATGACAGGAACAGGCTATTTATATTTTGACAACATATAAGGATGATTACTACCACAGTGTCAACCAACAGGATTACGGCTCCTCATTCACTGAAAAACAATTCATCATCCCCTCATGTGTTTCCTCTGGGAACACACTGGTGTGCCATGCTTACAGATGTCCTCTGGGCAGGAGACCCTGTCTTTACACCAGAAGGGCAAATGTGAAAATGAATAAAGAAGTAAAAAAAGAAACGGCTTCCAATCTAGTTTTGTTATTCATACAAACTACACTGCACCTTTGTCCTACGTCATTCTTAAAAGTGGAGTTGAGAAATGTCCACTGACATGACAGTTGGTGACAGTTATATTTGAGGAGGTGGTGCATACGAATTGGCCATTTATTGGTCTTAGATGATAGCTGTCTTTTGCTTTCATAATGATTTACTGCTGCCTGGTGGGATGAGCTCAGTGCATACAGTATATGCGGTGGACTGCCAATTGTACTTTTTACTCTGTTGCCGTTTGCTCTTTATTGGCACTGGAGGTTTTTTTAACTGTTATAGAGCCGTTTGGATTGGTGGCCTGGCAGTATAAAGCTGCACTTGGCAAAATACATCGATGTGCCTCCAAAAATAAAGTAGAGTAGAAGAATTGTGTGTGTGTGTGTGTGTGTGTGTGTGTAATAATGACAGATTCTGCATACACTGTTCACCAGTAAGTTTTGATTCCTGTTATAATAACTGGAACTAACAGAATGTACACAAATCAGAATAGAGGTCCTCTTCCTCTTATTAAGATTTTACAATTGCTGTGTGTGCCTTTTAATATCAAGACAGTGGAAAATGCCATGATGCAAACATTTCTGTCTCGTTAATACACGTCTGCAGCAGCTGTGCTCCCTGTCCGTTACCTGCAGCTGTTAGCACTGGTAGCCATCTTGAGGAAACGTATTCTTTTTTTACAAAGCGTGACCCGGCCACTGCTGTTGTTTTAAAGGGAAAGAGGTGAAGACCTTCCCCCTGCGGGACCAGTGGTCTGACCTAAGGACCAGCAGTCAGGGCCGTGAACCACAAAGATCAAGTAGAGGGCTAATCTTTATGGGGGGTTTCCACTGAGTACAAGCTACAGTACCATGTGGTTACAGGTGAAAACAAGGAAAAATATTAAAAGTTATAATAATTTAACTTAACTAAATAATATATCATCCATAATAAATCTGGTTGTTGTGACCTGGTGATGGAGTCTGTATAAAATGTACTATATATTCAACATGTGAGTGATTTCTGTATTGTAAGCATTGAATAACTGTGATTGCAGTGGAGTGGTTCTCTGCTGTAGTGATTGTGAGGTTGCAGGAAAGACTATTGTGACCTCGAGTGGTGTATGTCTGTATTGCACTGTGCCATATGCCATAGGCATATGTTTACATAGCCATTGCCATAATACCAGAATATTGGGCATGTCGGTTTGAAGACGTGACAACCCTTAGTGACAATTATCTAGAAATGCAGTATGTTGTTCTGAGCAAGCTGTAGTGGTAGAATTATGTCAATATTTTAGCAAGCGAATATTCAAGAGAATTGAGCAAATGCCATATTTGAACATGACACAAACTGCCATCATATTCAAGCTGTTCTGCATTTTCCTGCCATAGATTATCTTTAGGATAAACACTCATACTGTTCGAACTATTTGTTTTGAACTGACAAGCCTGGATCTGTATGATAATGTATGCAGTATGCTTACTTTGGCATGACATGCTACATGTACAATATTCTCCTCCCAGACCCCATCCCTTTACTTGTTAATTATAGGAGAGAACAAAACATAAACTTATTAACCTCCATTTACAGCAAGTCTGCCCAGGCTGAGCCAGTGTGTCAGGGCATTAAACATACTGTTTCGCCGCTTTCTCTGTCACCCTCAGACACAGTGCAACGGTTACATCAGCCATGGTTCTCACACCGCCACTGCTTCATGCAGATAATGTAGTGATCACATCATGTAAACCCATTGACCACGCATGTTTATCCAGGGCCCTGGCTCGATGATGGCTTTTCCAAACCTTCATCCACAGGCTGACAGTCACAGTAGCAGAGCACCACTGACCTGAGAGGACAGGAGCATGCAGCCACAGCCCCAGAGCCCCCAGCTCCGACACCAGAACATAGTCAGGGCCCAGACCTGTATTTCCCAGGATTCATGTTTGTTCTCAGCCACTTCTGACCCTTTATAAGAGTAAGCCATCTGATGTACAGGTCAAACGGAGAGGAGATGACAATCCCAGCTGAGGACAGGGATATAACCTATTAACTCTCTGGGTCGTAGGAGGGAAAGACGGAATCGCGCAATTATTCTTCCCTGTCTGGGAGGCAGTTTCCCTTTCCAATGGCAACACACAGGGGTGGAATATTGAAGTCAGAGCTGTAGTCTATGTGTGAATGTGTGGGTGGGTGTGTGCATATTGTATGTACGGCCGCACAATCCTGTAGTGCATGTGCAGTAAGTCTTCTCTGGAGTGTTTTATTGTACATTAATCTCTAATACCCTTGTTGCTAAACACAGTGAAATGTAATACTATTTACATGAAAAGGAGATAATATGGTTATGTTTTTTTCTTTCTTTTCTTTCTCTGTTTTCTTACAGCAGCTTAGGAAACGACCGCCTCCCAAATAAAATCAGGAATTCCGCTGTGATTTATGACTATTTAGACAAGTGGTTAACAGAGAGATGTAGGATTATGGAAATACTGTTTTCATATGAAATACACAGAAAACGTCATGTGGGTTTTCGTGACCACTTAATCTGTTCGCAGACTGCCCCCACATAAACCAAACCTCCAAAAACCCACCCACCCAGTTTGATGCACAGGGTTTCTTTTCAATGGTCACACTGAATATTTTACTTCCACGTGAACTTGACAGTTATTGGTAGCCGCGAGACCAGAGGCCTCACAACCATTGCATGTTACTGTCTATCTGCGGCTAGGCAGAGAAATGTGAATAAACACAGAAACTGTTTATTGTTTTGTTATACAGTACTGTATGCAAAAACAAATAAAATTTGTTTAATGTGTTGAATAGGCCACCTCAGTTATCAATTAATAATTCAATAATAAAACCTGACTTGTTAGAATGAATGTTTGGAGCAGAATATGAAGAATAATTCTAAATAAAATCATTTTTAAATCTACTTTAAATGTGAATTTGGAGACTGTACAGTACCTTTCAAATATAATGTAAAAATGTGAAAAAGAACTTCGGCCATTTAAAATAACAACATGACAATTTGCAACAACAATTACATTAGCTGCTGAGGAAAGCTGCTATACTGTGTAATATACAATAGATAATACAGTCAAGGTTTTTCCACAGTCCCTGACAATAAAACCTAGGTCGCTTGCATTGTTTTACATGTGCCTGTTTGATGGCAGCTGTCCTCATTTGGGATGTGGTGAAAAGGAGCAATGGAGAGTGGAAGAGGATGTCACAAGCCGTAGAGAGATGGCCTTCTGGCCTGCCTCTGCTGCTGTAGTGTAGCCTGGATCACTCAACAACCCTGAGGTTCTTTTCTCCTCCCGGGGGTGGGGAGGTGGGGAGGTAGACGATGGCCAAAGGGTCAGACTGACACATAGGCATGAATTTTTCACCGCCATATTTTCTTTGTGTAAATAATCACGATGGACAACGATTCAACAGCAGATGGCAAGGTATAAATCTTTGAATGGAAAATAAATAGTCATATAAAAAAGGTATTATGGTTTTGGGGTTTTCGTCCGAAAAAAGCAGATTTGTATACTTTTTGGAATGCTCTGGCATACTAGTGCTCCCTGAAAGTTTGAATTTGACATGTCCACCCTGACAAAGACTGTCAATGAAAGAGGAGAGAGTCATAGCAGGCACACGACCATGGCCATCAGTATTGCATACTGTATATAATAGTCAACGGGGAAGAGACTCAGTCAAGCATTACAAAAACCTTTGGATTTTAAAGACTAACCCCACACACCTGAATGCTGAGTGGCTGGTACTCCTCTCTACTCTTCCCCTCACTGCACTCATAGGCTCACTCTCATTCTGTACCCCTTTCTTTACATCCAGTTACGTATCAAAATATAAACAGTGAGCTGGGTAGGGAATGTATCATAATAGCAGCGTATACGTTTGTTCTTCTAACAACATCTTGAACCTCAGTAAACAGTAACGGCAAAGTGCAGTAGCGTATGGGTTCACGGGGCCATTTATTGTGTATACTGTCGGTGTATATGCCAGGGAGAACTGCACCAGTGCCACTGTCTCGTTTTGGGTGAGGGTCAGAGGTTGTGAGGGTCATGCCTCTCTATAATGAGTTGAGCTGGCCTGCTGAATCGTCCCCAAAGATAAAGTGTCCCAAAGACCATGGCCCCTATGTTTATAGCTTCCTAAGAAAAACATGTTTGAAAATAATAACCTCCCTTAAATCATACTGAAATCATATGTGACGGTTTTGGCAGAACATCATACACATTCCTATGGTGATATACTACAGAATTGTATTTATTAGTCCCAACTTACAGTAAATGTCAGAGTTTCAAGGAGTCCTGCAGGGTTCGGCTGTGCGGGTATACGAAGTAAAGCACATGAGAAGGCATTTGAACCAAAGGATTAGCTAGTAAAAAGGTGTGATGTTATTTCAAAACATTTTGTCAGTGACTTGCTACTACCTCCAAACGTAAGCCTGGGTTTTATTTAAAACATCACTCTAATATACAGTGTATCTCAATTTATGGTTGAGGTCTTGATTTTTTTTATTTCTTATGTTTGTTGTCAAATTTAAACTGAACACCTTATTTTTACAAAGCATGGTTTAAAAAGAGCCAGCTCCACAATGCTCGCTCACACACACACACGCACACACACACACACGCACACACACACACACACGCACACACACACACGCACACACACACACACACACACACACACACACACACACACACACAC
>JAODUG010000015.1:4163506-4179841 GCA_027564795.1 Aphredoderus sayanus | reverse complement strand
ACACACACACTCACACACACACACTCACACACACACACACACACACACACACACACACACACACACACACACACACAAAGGAAATCTCTATTCCTCTCATTTTATATTCAAACAGCCTGGCTTGGCAGAGCCATGTGTTTTTGATGACTATTTTCCATTTTAGAAACTCTGAAACATCCCTTGTTTGCTCCAAAAGAATAATCACCTCTGCATGAAATGTTGATGAGCAGAATGAGCTGGCTGTATTTACCTACAGAGAGGCTCATTAGAGAGCCAATCCCAGCTATGAGGTGTGAGAGAAGGCATGCACCTGCCTTCTGTCTGAGGAATGCCTCTTTCCTTTATCTCCCTCTTATTTACTCACTCTCAAATTATTTTTGCTCCTTAGTTGACAAAGATAAATGGGGGGATTAATATATATTGGACTAATCTGGAGACTTGCTGGGGGATGGGAGGAGATCCTGGACAGTATTTCCCTCAGGTAACCAAACGCAGGCCTACTGGATTAAGAGTAATTTGCACTAAGGCTCAGCAATGATCCTAAGCCATTAGCAGAACATGGTTTTATAAAAAATAAAAAATAAACGAAGGAGAGGAGATATGAGAGGCTTTTTAATTGCTTCCAGCTTATTAAAATTCAGATGCTTCATGTAAACATCTGATGCATCAAAATCAAATAGCAGTTGCAATTGCTTTGATATCATCATGGTATATATCTTAAATATCAAAAACCATAGTCCTATACAGAAACATAGTTTTTACCATCAGATAATTCAGATAATCATTTTAAAATATTTCATGCAGACCTGGTAATCAACATGACATTATAAGGCTCACAATGAAACATTGCATGCAAGTATTTAACCAGGGTAAAAAAAAATTTGATTCTATGCATATGCATTTGCTTCTGGTGGAGCAGTTACAGACCATGTGTTTTAATGTGTAACCTGAAACTATACTTGTAAGAAATCAAATATTTGTGTGAAGCCTTAACATTTTAATTTAGTTTAATTTTATAATTTGTATATATATCATTTCAGCATTAACGTTTTAGTAAGTGAAGCTTGTTGATATTTTAAGACGATCAAATCAAAAACACCTATCCCTTCAATGCCCTCAGAAGCCCCGCCCCATAAGTTGAAAACGCATTGTGAAAGATAGGATATTGTAGCCTTATGGATTCGCGAGCTTCAGTTTGACTTCGCCTCGATACGTTCAATGTCTGACTTGGTTAAAGTCAGACATTGCAATTGCTTCAGTTGTATTAGCTTAGAAGTTTTTAGAAGAGCAAAGAATGACACTAAAGGCCTTTCTCTTTGGAAAATATGTTTTTGCTCTTCTCCTGACATGCATGAGTTTCTTTCATTAAAGGTGCTCTATGTAATATTTTGTGATTAAAACATTCAAAAATCTACCGAATTGACCGAAGTTATGGACATCCTGTTAATGTCATCATTCTCCTTTGTTGCGAAGATATTTCTAGAATATATATGCAAAACTGCTAGCGTACCATACTGCATAGCGTGGCCATACTGCCTTGTAGGCTATTACCATTTTGTATCGCAAGGGGTGAAGACTGTTGCATCCGGTCTACCCTCGGTCCAACATGAACAGACGAAGAAGAAGCTGCCATGAGAGTGTATGCTCACCTTTTGTAAATCACATATGGCACTACTCGGTACTACTGCCCACTACATCCCCGTAAGATATTGAATGAACAGTAGCCAAAACGCAGCAATGGCCAAAGCCCTTGTAAAGTTATCACCACCACTGCAACAACCACCTCCGAGCAAGAAACCACGTCCGGCGGCAAAGCAAAGAAATTATAGAAAAATAAGCAAAAGCAGAGCATGGGCGTTGTGTTCAATCATTGGAGACTACTCTTGCACAGCTTAGGAATGACGTTTGATGCTTCTAGATAGGTAAGTAACTTGTTTACAATCTGGCACTTTGGAAGTGGGGAACAGGTGTCCATGAAGATCAACTACAAGTGTATGTACTGTATACTGTGTAGGCTACAAGGTGGAGCTATGAGGGGCATGTTTGTATTGACTTCTTATGATAGCGGGTGGACACCACTACATTCTGATGATATGCTGCCCCCTAACTGCTTGGAATGTTGAATTAGATGGCTGGCCAAAACAACATAGAGTACCTTTAACTGACAGTGAAGACAGTGGTTCACAGGTTTGTCCAATCAAGTGCCTGCACTTTACAAATAGTTTTGAATGAATGGCTCCCCAGATGGTTGTCTGAACCATTCTGGGTTGTCAGGTTAAGTATAGGCTATTGTTGTTGTGTGCGGTCTGCACCACTTGGTTTATGTTCCTATATCTAGCTGGAAGCTATGTAGGCATACTTTACTGATGATCTTTTAAGAATGCGCAGATAACTGTAAAATAACATACCGCAAGGAGATATTTGTTGAATAAAAAAACAAAAGTGCAAGCTTACAATCGCTTATGGTCTACCTTTAGGTAATCACACTAATGATACACACATTTCAATTAATACATTTGTTTTAAATGTTTAGGAGTAAAAGCTCCACATATTATCTAATTGTAAACACGTATTAATTATGATGGGGGTGGTCTAGTGGTCTAGTGACTCCAAGCTGGAAGGTTGTGGGTTTGAGCCTCGGAGCTGGACTACCTGCAAGCATCTTTGGGCCAGATGTCTTACCCCAATTGCTCCCAGTGGTTAGGGGCTCCTTGCGTGGCTTGCACCGCCGCTGCTTTGTGAATGTTGACTTTGGATAAAATGATAAAGAACATGAGTTACTGTGAATGATGTATAGTTGTCTATGATAGGGTCTATACATCAGTGATATAGGCCTTTCATTTGCTTTTTTTTCATACTTACATGCATTTCTTTCTAGTAGTTAATTAAAGACCATTACGAGTCCTATGAGTCAAAATTAATCTGAGATGCACAGTGAGGATTAGACTATTATACTTGGCCATTTGTGTCAATAACAGAATAAAAAATGATCTGTATCACTTTGGAAACTTAAAATGAGGCTTCGTTATTAAATTACTTTTGTATGCCTTTGAATTTCCTCTGTGCAGTGGGTGAAGTAGCTGCTATACAATTAAATCTCGCTTGCCTTACAACCAAAGTCAGAGTGTAGGCCCCCCTCTTGATCACAAGGTGGAGCCATACAACAAGGTGTAATGTCTTGAGCGTGAACGATGAAAAGTGTGACATGGAACATAATTCATTTCCCATTAGTGAGTTGCACCAAATAAGGAGTTAGACCCATTCATAATGGGATAAAAACAAACCATCCTGTTCATGCTTGACATACACTCACTTTTAACTGCATATCCGGTTAATGATAACGGTTCTTCAGTCTCTTTTCTGACCTTCGCAGTTAACAGCCATTGGCCATCCACTGTAAACGAGAGGTGTAATAAAACACTGCCCAGCTGGTGATAAAGAATCCACACAGCTAGCAGGTGGTGTTCTATGTAACGACTCCTCCATACAACCAGTGAGTTATTGTTTTATTGCCATTCATATCCCGTTCATATCTGCCTGCTAGGTAAAACCACCTGTCGGAACAATGATAAGGGACATGTACTGTACGGTACTGAAGTGATAGCCTGACAAGGATGGGGTATGGATGCTAGGTTAATAAAAAGTAATAATTTGAAATATTGCAGGTTACAATATATCCATTTGACCTTTAGTGGATTTATATCCAGAGGCTTATGAATGTGTAATACATTATCCTGACGAATTCTATCGATAAAAAAAATAAAAATCTAATTTTATATTATTAATTAGTTCAGCCTTATTCATGGAAATGTGCAAAACAAATCTATTTGTGTTCATGTGTTAACTATCCACTGGAGAGCAGTGTTGTTCACAATAAGATTAACCAATACATTCTGGATTGTGTAAAAAGGCCAAAGTTGGCTACTTATTCAGAGTGCTGAGAATAAATGAACTTCAGAGATTATAATATAGTAACAATAACATTTTTGTTCACGTTTTGCAAGGTGAGAAAGGTGGCGAACATTACAGGAACAACAAATTACTGCATTAATTCAATATTGACCTTGCAATAAGCAATGGCTGTATTGCCAGTTTTTTTTTGAAGATAGCACATCTTAAGTTGTACACAATGCCTCTATACTTTGCTTACAGAAGCTTGGTTGGCTTAGCAGTTATACAAACAGAAAGATGGCTGATTATTTTTTTGCCCTGATTCACCAGCATGGCATTGAGATCCACAGATCAACAAACAGCTTAATAAGTGCTCTACTTTTCAGTGTGTGATATTGGGTAAGTCTGAGGATCTCTGTGCAAACAGCCTCTTTATGACAGAGAGCGAGGTGAGTGCCTTCAGACACTTCAAACAAACATGCTACAGGCTCTCCGTACAAGCTCTGTGCAATGCTGGTTTGTGTTCTTATACTTATTGACATTAGTACATTCATACAGCTTCGTATCAGATGCTAAAATACGCAAAACTGGTAGTGGTATTGTAACTTTATATACAGTAACAGATACAGTAGCACTAATATTGTGTTTTTAGTATAAAGAATGCCCAACATACATTTTCCTCTGGCCGGAGCTGATGTTTGGGGTGAATATGCACCCTGCCAGGTTCACATCTTTTCCCCCAAATATCATACAAGAACCACACAAGTCAAACACCATTCCCCTTTTGACACTTGTAGTATTAAGGGAACGTTAGTGTTTATTCAAGACACAGGGAGGTGCCATCATTTCTACACAGGGTTTTTGCACCTTTCATCGCCCTGGCTCAACTCCCTATCTGAATCTCACTTGAGTCCACACGCAACTCCTGCAGTAGAAGGCGGCGGCTGTTTCTTTCAGTAGACCTGACAGCAGCATTGCTGTTAATCTCTTCTGATTTCTCTGCGCTGATATTGTTTCATTTGTTCTGGAACGTGAAAGTCGATGAAAGTAGATTAGTGTGTTGCCACCTTAAATGTCTCGGCATGCCTTATCTTCAGTCAGGGAGAGGACAGATACGTAGTTAGTGGAGAGGTGACAGCTGTGCAGTGCTCATAGCAAATCTCCAGCAAGGAAATGAAGGCAGGTACGCTACAAATATGAAATCTACCAGGATCCACCTGCTGTAGCTACGGTGTACAGTAGGCTACTCTTAGTTCATTGTATTCAACTCTCTGACTTGATTCAGTCATCAGGGCCAGTAAAAATCTCCAAGTTTTGTTGAGAGGGCCTTATTATGTTGAGAGGGTGTGGTGATAAAAGACCAACCAAAATTTTATATTTTAAAGTAGTTGGTGGTGTAACTGAGGGCCACTAGGAAACATAAGGCCTTACTGTGTCTTAAATTGGCCAATGGCACGGTTCCCATTATGATGATGCTGGTCCATGCAAAGGCAATGTCGTTTTCTTCATAACCATAAACGGATGTTTCTGATGTACATTTCAACTGCCCAACCAAATTAGCAGTCAAATGAGTAACAACATCTGCTTAATATGTTTTCAACGTTGCAGTTTCTTTCCCAAGACAATATAGAAAAGATGTGACCGCAGATGTAAATGGGGCCTCTTTTCACTTCCCGGATTTAAAATGACTTCACCATAACGAAGACTATTGTGAGGAATAGGAAAATATTATCCACGGAATCAATATCTATTTCCATATGAGATAATAATGATAAAAGGCCTATAAGCCCATACAGATGGTCCGACAAGGAAGGGTGGTTAGTATGTGCATCATGAAAACATACTTTAAGTCCTGAAGTGACTATTGTGGTCTACTGTCATCTACAACATGATTAAATGAAGCAACTGCCATTCTGGTTCATTTGTCTCCTTTGAACCATCCTATTGCCCTCTAACTGCCAACATCTATTTTATTCATCTTCGTTTCAACAGGAATAATGTTGATATGCTTTATGGGCATGGTTGACTCACTTCCTGCATTTATGAGATGGAAACCTACTGTACTATTACGTGGTCACAAAAATATGTTACCTCTTACTATGAACTACAGTAGCAATTTAAGACTTCGCAGGCAAAGCCAGCCTGGGTCAAGTTCAAAAATGCATCTACACTGAATTTTGCCTGAATTGCTCTCCTGACATCTTTGGCGGGTGGCTCCTTGTAAGTCCTATAGTGTTTTGCTTTAAGTTTTACCAAAGTGCAGAGGTGGGCCTGGTTTCCAGCCATGTGTGACAGGGGCACTTACAGGCTCACACTAATGACCCTAATTGGGAAAGTGGGCTCCATTTCAGGGTCACTGACAGACTGACTGGCATGTGTGGAATGTGGCCGTGTGGTATTTGCCTATTGTCTGGGCCATCCTATCAATTAGCTGCTTACCACAGACAACTTTATTCTTGTTCCTGCTCCTCTCTAAATGCTAGGTAGACACATCTGTCTTCAAACTATTTTCCAGAGTATATTTTTATATTGTGACATACCTAGGCCTATATTTAAAGAAATATTGAACTTTTATTATACCCATAACTCAATAAGATCCATACTTAAATATAAATCTACCCGCTGGAGTTTGGGACTTAAACATGCATTTTTGCCGTAGCACCTCGGCCTCTAAATTCCAAATTGCATAGTGTTTCAAAGATATAGTCGACAATGCTGGTAAATACTGTTTATATTTTTACTCAGTGAAATCAAAATCATCTCTTGAATGCCATAGGGTCCCTCAGAAGCCTGGCCCATCACCTTGGACACACAAGGGTGTGATAATGTTGTGAGGTGCAGTCCTGCACCACTTTTGTTTTGTTCTCATATACAGAGCCAGGGCTGTGTACAAAGACTGGATCATTATTTCAGCACATACACAGAATGGGCAGCTAGCAGACCGTGAGGAGATATGCGATGACTCCACCTTTAAATGAAGATACATCTATATTGCTATTAATCTGGGATGGATATATATTATATTAGACACAGAAATAATTGATATTACTGTACTATGTCAATGGAGGTTGATAAAATCATAACAGTTTATCATACAATGCAACCAAAATATTACTTCATCCCAAACACCGGCATGTGGGTCTTTATTGAGGTTGCTATAGAGCTGAGAGTTTAACAAACTTTCAATGTCACTGGTATGGTATGCATGTCTCTCTTTTCCCAATAGATGTCCACATACCCCTCTTTATGTGTTATATGACAGACATATGAATAACCATGTGAATAACATCACACCTTTGCCTGAACCATTTTAAACATCTCCTCCAAGTATCCTCTGTGGGAATCATGTCTCTTGCCTTTCCAGGGATGTTTGAGCCCTACAGATCACCCTCAGACTGTGGTTCAAAATGCTTTGTCAGTTCGTGATAGAGCGTGAGTACAGAAAGACATGCTTTGTTGCTAAGGAATTGTTCTATTTGTTAGTGTTGTTGTTGTAATTGGGTTCCTCAACATTGCGTAAGCTGAAATACAGGTAGAATAGACAGAGAGCTACAGTCTTTAGCAAGGAGTGGCTTTATTTTTAGGATAACTACCCATACTGCTTCCCCTTCGACATCACACCATCAATTAATCAACTGTTTGATGTGGTTGACCTTTTGTTGTGTTCCACGCCCCTCATGAAGGCATCCGTTGTTCATGCTGTGCAGGGAAACATCAACTGAGGAACTTTAAAGTTCAACGTTAATTTCTTACTGGGAAGATTGGTCCAATTGCCATTTTAAAAGTTGTCTAGGTTGGGATTTAAGTTTAGGTGAGTTAAAACCTTCTGTGGGGGAAAGATACAGTACATACTGTATTTCTTTCTAACACTGAGATTAAAGTTGGCATTTACTTTATTCAGCTCAAAGACAATTTTAAATATACATAACTTGTATAGTTATGAAGGTTACGTTTAAATATTGTAGATGAATAAAGTGAAGCGCTGCATAAAATAATTAATTGTTTGGTGGTTGTTATTTCAGTACTCAACTCATTATAAGTGATTCTGGTGACATTGAATGATATCTACCCTCTGCATCTGTGTTGTTCACCCATTGAGAAGTTTGTATCATCTGAGCATCTGTGATCTTCAGCGGCTGCGGTATATATTCTGTTTTCTATCTGCACAAGCTTCTGTCTGCCACCTGCAGCCCTTTAGAACAGCTCAGATGTGGCTTTGTTAATACCAGCACTATGGTCCTCTCATTTTAGACTCAGCTGGGCCTTACATTGGTAGGTGTGCATGAAATAAAAGGCTTAGCTCTGAAACGTACAATCTGCATGGCATGATTTGGGGACGATATTGTATAGTCTCACCACAATTCAAAATTCAGATGTTGGTATTGTAATTATGATTAAAGAAGGTACCGATTCTGTGATTTTGTATGAGAACCTAATAAGTTCAATATTTTTCAGATTTATGCGTTTATGTGTAAAATTGAAATTCCTTTATAATGTCACACTAAAGATTTTCACCAAATAATGATAATGCAGGCCTTCAAACATATTATGAATTGTATTACTGTAGCTGCAACTAGCCATTCTTTTACATAATTGACAGCATTTCGTAGGTGCTTTTATCCAAAACAACAACAATATTGTACAGTATGCGTAGGCCTAGATTTTCCAGTAGCATGCATGAGTGTGAGCCACGCGCACAAATGTGCCTGTGTCAGCAATGCTGGCCTAGAGGTGAACCCTATGATACACCTCACACAGAGGGGGCAGAAAAGGGAAAGGCAGGGCGATGGGGCAGAGGAATGGGCGTGGTCTGCTAAGTGACTCAACCGGAGCCTTCGCATGCTGAGTGACAAATCAAGCGCCCACTGACAGAGCACTCTCCTTCCACCGCACAGGTGGTCCTTACCTCGTGCATGCGCACATGCACGCTCGCAAGCACACACATACAGGTGGTCTGAGTGTCATGCACACGTGCGCAGACGTATGGCACGAATGCACACAATAAGAATCTCAACGACAACAGCAAAGTTCTTTGTCCATTGTAAAGGCAATACTGTCAAACCTATCAAACACCCCATAGTCAATCAAAATGCAACAGGAACCGACCCGTTTGGCAGATACCATAAATCTATCTCTATAATAGAATTGCCCCGTGTATGACCCAACTATTGCGACAGAACACGGCAAGCAGTGACCTCCCCTGCACCCGCGTCCCGACACTTGATTAATGGGCCTGGAGGTGAACCCTGTGTGGCTGTCCCAGGTCACTCTTTTTTTGTGTTGATCCTTTAAGGGAGTGGTCGACTTGTCCCCTTTAAATTGATGGGGCTTTCAGGAGAGAGGTGAAACAAGTGTGGCACAGGGGAAGGCGCGTCAATATTCAACATGTATGAGTTTCTCCTGAGGTCAATTATTCACAGACTCTATATATCTCTCTCTAGCTCTATCTCTCTCGCTTCCTCTTTCTCTCTCTCTCTCTCTCTCTCTCTCTCTCTCTCTCTCTCTCTCTCTCTCTCTCTCTCAGTCCCTCTTTCTTACACATACTCTGGGACAAAGAGAAACCACTTTCAGTTGTCAGTCACTATTCTAGTTTACCTTGATAACTTTGGCATGATGTCAAACTTTAATCTATAATAGGCATGTTTGCAAAGCAAAGAATCCTTAAGAATGATCTATTTGCTCATTTCTTAGGGCTTGTTTAAATAAATGCATTACATAAACTCTTTCTGTATTTGTTTGTAAACATCAGGCGATGACGTGCAGAGCAAATTTACTCTTGTGTGTGTGTGGTCACAAGGGGGGTGGGGAGGTGTTGGGTAGGGCTGAGTTAGATTCATTTAAAAACATAGCTATGGAGATTTATGCATAATGTCATTTCCAGCGTTTAATGTAGAGCATCCATAAGTTGAAGACAATATGAAAATGGCTTTTATATATATATCTATATATCTAGCTTTTCATATAATATTAATTGGGGAAGTGTGCGTGAGGGTTTGAGGAACATGCTATAATATGAAATAGTGTGTAACTGCAAGTTTTGAAAGGCAAAGGAATAGTATTCTCTGCACTAAAGCCACACATCTAAAAGTGGTTTCACAACAGACGAAGGATCTATCCCTTCGTCTGTATCCTTACGCGGTGACACGTCCCCCATGTATAGGCCTACTGTATGAATTAGGGTTGCCAAGTTCTCCAATAAGCCACTATTTTAAAAGCTAATGCTGATACACAGCATGTGGTGTAGTCGTACAACCATTGCAGTTTTGTCAGTGTGTAATGGTTTGTCGCGCACAGCGCGTGACACGTTCCTACTGTATGAGCGGTCTCACAACCTGCCTGCACCGCCTCTCTGCCTGCTTGCCTGCCTGCCTGTCTGCCTGCTTGCTGTCTGCGCTCCACCTAGGGAGACGGGGATTAGAGGACCTTGGAGGGCTGACTGTACTGTATGGACGCTGTATGAATAACATGCAGCGAGGTGACAGACGGAACAGATCGTGTCTCATCACCAGTAAAGCCTTTGGGCTCCCATAGGGGACCTGGTGCAGGAGATGGAGCGCGGCATTAAAGGGACGCTTCTGACGAAGGCCTGGTCAAGGCCTAAGCTATAGAAGCCCTGACATCTGGCTTTCTTCTATGCCTCGCTGTCAACCTGCTACCCCAGTCTGGCAGCTATATGCACTTCATTATTGCGCCTTAATGCGATCATCCCTCCTCTTGAATCAAAGTCAAAATCTAGTACGCATATGTGTGTTTATTGCCAATACAGATTTACTATAGCGTATCTGCTAATTGATATATGCACATTATAAGCTTCTTTTAACATCATCACACTGTCCATCAAAGCACAAAAGGTACAATGTGTATTTTTGGTTGGCAAAGAAATTGTTAAGATAAAATTATGCGACAACAAAGGCAGGCTCAATCATTTTGAGGAGACGATGCACAGCAGGTGGTAGGAAAATCTCTGACAGAACCCCTGATTTGTGCAGAATTGTGTTGCTTAAAGGATATGGCCACCAGATGCCCATTTGGATGAAAATCTAGGTTTCTGTATAATCTGTCATATGCACAAGCCAAAAACACGTCAGCACCATAATAAATGCCATGAGAAACTTGGGTGTGAATTGGTTCCAAACATTTTTTTTTACCCATTCACATATTGAAAATCTTAAATGTTAATAAATTTATGAATATAACAATGTTTTATTACTTTTTATTGAAGGCTAACATGCCATGCACATAGCTTTCTAAGGAGCAGTTGGTTGCCCCACTGTGCTGTGCAGACCATGTTAGCAGTCCTAGGAACATAGCTATAGATGGCAGTGTTTTGCCTCATTTTTAACAGCCTAGTCAGCTCAATTGCTATGCAGAAATCAAATATTGATTGATACGATGCTTTACAACTGGCACTGAGGAGTGCAAACTAAATGCACTGTTTATCACTTCTTGGTGTACATTTGTAAACTACCTGAGACAAATTTTATGATGATATATATATATATATATATCTTTTTTTTTTATACCAAAAGGAAAATAGTACACATTATTTTTCAGTTGTTTAATTCATACTACTTTTGTAGTAAGAGCACGTAATATCTCCACCATATGGCATTTAACTAATGTGGACATACATTTCCCACCATTGTTTTGCAATATCTGAAATAGTGTTGGTTATAATGCTTAATACAATTATGAATAGTTCAAAAGTGTCTATAATTAAAATCTATAGGATGGAATTATATACAGTATACAGTTTATATTGTATACTGTATATAATTCCACCCTATATATACACAAACACAAAATATTACTTTATTTTAAATATACATAATATAATTTTGCATTAATGTTGTACTGAATGGTGAATGTTAAAATAATAGAAGTTATTTTGATTCACTGTCATTTTTAAATTATGTGTAATGTTAAAGTTACATAACAGTATTTTCACAATATATGCATTATTTTATTATTAAATATGTTTTTTTTCTAGGTTGGAAATACATTAATAAATGCATAATTAATTGCTGATCCTTAAGGTTCATTGATGCATTTCTGATATAAACATCCTCCTGTTATTTGCTGAGTGATAAAAGATTTGTTGACAAGTTCTACTTGAATAAATTATGTTTAGACAACAGTACATTTCCTTGGTCTTTTGCTCTGACTCGTCGAAGGTCGGTTTTATATTCAACTGAAATCATAAAATGACACTCGAGATAAACAGAATGTTTACCCTCCCCATGTGAGCTGAGGCTGATATGTAAATGCAGCCTTATTCTTTCATCAAATTTGCATTTACCCTCTTAACCAAACACTACACGGCTCCAATTCAAACATCACTAATGATGGCTGGCCCTTTATGACCGATTGCCGTATCGGCAAAAAGGGAAGAGCAATTTAGCCTCGAATGAAAGGACTAAAGCATAGTAGCTATCTGTGAGTGTCTGAAAATAATTGGATCAACTTTGTGGAGAAATGGATGTGTTTTGATGCTCTAGTGGCTGACTGGCAATCTCCTGGCTTTTTGCCTTTTTGCATTTATCATTTTCCCTTTTATCTGCCGCTGCCAGACCTTTCCACAGCCTCCATTCCGAGACTGGCTAATCAAACAACTTTTTAATAAGACTGAATGGCATCTTCACAGCTAGCGAGCAGACCAGCGCTCACAGCACAGAGGAGAATCTTGAGAAGAATATCAATTAACATGCGGACATGCTATTTTGCTGCTGCATGACACCATATCGCACAGCTCTGCAGGAGATTCACGAGTTTGTTGTTTTGGAATCTGACACAAGACCAAATCATCTTAATATTTGTTTGTTTTGTCACTGAAAACATGTCCTCTGTCAGCTTCCTATGCAATCTTTGAACGCAAGAGAACTTTCATGGGCCTAATTACAGTAATAACCAGGATTTCTTTCACAGTTTCAAAGAAAAATCAGCATAAATAAACTATGCAGACAATAGGTGGACCTTTCAAGAGAGCACAGTATTATACAGGGTGTTGTAGTGTATTATATTTAAGGTATGATGACATTGCTTGTGGTCTGTTGGAACTGTGACACCAGCCTGTGTTGTGGTCAGTGTCTGCAGACTGCTGCCCTGGCAGCATTACAGCATGAGAGGTTCAAGCCTGGACTATGTTCACTCATTGTCCAAGGATAAAATTGATGCCTTGCGGTCCACCGCAAGCTGGCCAGCTGCTGCTCGCCCCTATGCCTATAGAGAAGTTAACAAGCTCAAAACACAAAAAGTGACAAAATGCCACAAAGAGCAGGAGGGAGTGTCTGTAAGGAGAATCCCCCTGCAGTCCCCACCACCAAAGGAGCAAAAGAGGACCTTGATTCGGGTCCTCGCTAGGTAACTGAGGGTCTTACGTTTGGAATGCGTCTCCCTACGTCTGTGATATCCCACCCTGCGTCTCCCCCCCCACCATCTCCATCACCCCCGCCCCGCTCTCTCACCCTCGGCCGTTAGGTCAAGCAATTTGCCTTTGTTTCCAGCGCCTAAATTATGTATTTCCTTCTTCGACCTAAAAAAAAGATGCAGTGCCCTTGGTGGAGAACAACAAGCTGACATTTTGAGTGTGCCTGTCAAATTGCTATCTAATTGTTGCAGGGCTGCAGGGGGAGCTGATATCTGCTTTTCTCCTGCCGCCGGCTGCCGGCCCTGCCATTCACAAAGCCTGGGGATGCCACACACATTCTGTTTGTTCTACATGAGCAAACAGATTGTAAACTGGCTGATAATTTTTGTACTGACAATGTCATTTACGGCTGTCAGCCTTTTGTCTGCTCTGTTTGCTTTATTCAAATATGAACCGAGTGGACCTCCCCTGCACCGCTCACTTCTGCATTAAAATCACATCAATTCACTTCCATTTTGTCTTATCTGAAATTCATTGGAGGCAATCACTTGGTTGAATGCCCTGGCGTTGCCATGGAGACCGAAGGTCCCGCGTGGACTTCAGAAGGATTAGGAACTTGTAAGATTTAAGTCTTGAAGTACACAGTTGCTTTGTTGTGACTCCCTTTGATTTGACTGGGGAAGAATTTGCCTTTTTCTAACTTCAGTGCGAGGTGAAATGAATCTGTATATGCATTAGCATCCCCTGGCAGGATTGATAAATATTCATCCATTCCCCCTTGCATTGATCTATCTCTACATTTACCAATCTCTTTAAAAGGCACTCCTATAGTTATTTGCCTGACCCTGATCTGCATTCATATGGCACGCTGATCCCAGTGCACCACTCCGAAATGGATGTTTTATGTCAGCACCGCGCGCCCTCATTGGTCACGCAGCCATCTTTGTGCCGAAACTATGACAGTCCGAGTGGCATGTGGTGCCTGGGTGCCCTGGTGGCACCTCTCAGTGTGTCCGGGGAGGGGGCGGCGGGCAATAAATCCAGCCTGGAGGCGCTGTATGGGTGCTCCCGTTCTGGGGTGTCCTGCTCCGTTCCTGACGCATCTTCTCCCCTTTGTTCGCCAAGGTCAGGGCACCAAGTGCTGAGTTATTCACATCAAACTGTCTGGCTGGAAGCGCCTGCAGATGTTACTATTTTTCTGTTGGGTTTTGTCTCCTCTCTCTCTCTCTCTCTCTCTCTCTCTTTCTCTCTCCCTCCCTCTCTCTCTCTCTCTCTCTCTCTCTCTTTCTCTCTCGCTCTCTCTCTCTCCCCCTTGCTTCTTGTCAGATGTGTGCCAGGGTGCTTGGCGTGTGAGGCTTTTAAAAAAAGATGAAAAAACGTGGCCCGTGAAAGAGAAGTTGAGGCCTTGGCTCCTTTGCCTCATGAATTGGAGGTTTTTTATTTTCGTAGCCTTTACAGCCAAAAGTACAAAGTAAACAGTGTGAAGTAAATGGATTCATTTTTAGTTGTGCCAGCCAGTTTGTGCACAACAGCGCCTCGCTTCTTTTTGTCCTCTTTGCCATCAATGCTAACATCTATTACCCTTCATTGTCGGCCATGACAGGCGGTTTTCAGAACTTAATGCATTCCAAATATTTTCTTACAAAGGTTAGGAATAAAGGGAATCTTTTGAATAGTTTGTACATTTTAATGAACAAAAGAATTGTCTACATCAAAACACTGAATTAAGGTTCCTAAAATATGCTGTAAATCCACATATCATTAACATGCTCCTTACTGACCATTATTCTGTACAAAGAGAATCATTTAGTTGTTGGTGAAACAGTCAGAAGAATGGAGATGTAGTACAGTAGTAGGATCCATTTCTATAAATCTAATTTAGACCTGCAGCAATTACTGCATTAAGCTCAGGACCAGCCTGCAACATTTACAGTAAATTTACAGTAAATGTTAAATACCAAGGTCCTCTAACCAACAACATTATTCTTGTTTCAATGTACTGTAACGTAAGCTTTAATTACTAAAAAACTAAAAGTAGTTTAGTGGTGGATATTTATTATATTCTATATGTTTCAGCAATATGACTTAAAACATTGAATTCAGTTGATCTGTTTTACAGTATGTGATAAGCTTTTACATCCGTATTTTTAATAGATGAAGAATGCATATTTTGTCGTCCAGACAGTTGAGTTTTTAGAGCCCTGACAACATTCTGTGAAATTTGAGGGGTAAACATAAGTTCTCTCTACTGACAAGGTGTCACCTGGAGCATCTAAACAATCAATGCCCATTTGCAATTTGGTATTTACCTGGTGTTGACATCAATGGCAGCCCTTTAAATTAAGGTCATTTTGTCAGATAATGCATGACATTACACATGGCATTTCTGGAAGGACAACTAGATATTGAATATAAAGAATTATTCAACAGGTACTGTCAGTTAAAGAGAGCAATAGACTTATAATGAGGTTGCTAAACACTTTTTCTGTCTAACAAAATATGTGATATCTCTAAGTTTTTGGCATGTGCTTTGACTACACATTCCCTGTGTCCAAAGCCAGTCGGCAGGTTTGCATCACTTGTTCTAGTATTAGGGCAACATTATTCAGCCCCTAACATGGCAGAGCTAACAAAGGTTTCACTCTGGAAAAGGTTTAGAAAGAGTCCTGCCGCTGCCTGTCGAGGCACTATTGCATCTATGGAAGGAGGATTATTCCCAAATACCATCTCCATTTTGAACAAAAGAACTTGATGATGGCAAATTAGGCTCTGGCTTTTACTGTTGGGAGAAAAGAAGAGAAACTTCTGAAGTCTAACAGACTTGGTGGTCTCTGATTATTTCTAATTATACATTAAGGTTTATATAATTACAGAAAGGTAGCATCAAAGCAATAGTAATGGACAGAGAAATCTGCATTGCACTGTGTGCCCCAGTTTACAGGGTAATGAAAACTTTATTAAAAAAGTAATGTGTTGCAGGAAAACACGGGTTAACGTAAGGCCTATTGAGTTGCCTTCTACAATCAGCAGGTCAGAAATTGTGCAAGTCGGGAATAACAGGGGGGGGGGGGGGGGGG
>JAODUG010000015.1:4142823-4152866 GCA_027564795.1 Aphredoderus sayanus | reverse complement strand
CCCCCCCCCCCCCCCCCCCCCCCCCGCTGCGGGGCCTCCAGAACGAAGGCTTTGCAATGAGAGAGCTAGGCAGCTAGCAAACAAGTTAGCTAGCAACAGAGGGGTTGGGGGCGGGGACTCATTTAGCTAGGCATAGCTGCTCTTGTTTGTGGTTGTCCCTGACAGCATCAGCAGCGCTGCTCCAAAGCACCTGTGTTTGCTCACTAGCTTTCCCCCAATCTGCTCGAAAAATGCTGTGAGCATGTCACATGGCGGCCAGATAGCCCGGGCACCATGGGAATACAAAAGCCAGGGCTTTTAGAACAGTTAATCATTAATGGAGGCCTCTCTTTTGTTCCCATTCAGCTCCACATTGACAGAGGCTTTGATATTTCATATGACAGACAGGTCAGATGCAGACATAGCCAGGTAAATGAACAGGAAAGTGCCTTAAGCTCTCTTGCACCAGGTCAATGGTGGTAGGTGGTACGAATGGAAAGTTTGGAAAACCAATGGAAGTTTTCTTTTGAAAGAGATGTGCATCTGTGGGGGATAAGGAGGACACACAAGGTTAATCTCACATTCAACATTATTGCCATTTGAAGTATCAAAAATGCAATAGTGTTATTGATTAGCGATATGGGTATTAAGAGCTGTCAATATATAGTCTGATTGAAAATAACTTAAATAGTGATAAGAAACGTTTGAAAAAGTATATTGATTTACATTTAAAGGGCCACAGCTTCAACATTTTAATATCCTTGTATTTTAATAAACACAGCAACAGCAGTCTTTTATGGTGTGGAGTTTTCCTTCCCCATTATTAATTAACCGGCCCTAATCTCGGTTTGCTTTCCATCTTGAACTGTTAATGAAAAACGCAGGACTCATTTCGTGCCTGTCAAAGTGGGCTTTAGAACAGAAAAAAAGCAAAGCGGGTCCACATTTATCTCAAGGGGAAATTAAGTTTACACAGTCCCGTTCTAATAAAGCACTAAAAGGGCCCGGGAAAAACTCTTATCTTCCATTTACCTCAGCATGCCAATGGTTCTTTTATTGAAAGTTAGTCTCGACCCCACCCTAACCTCTTATGCTAATAATACTGTAAGCGAGTTGGAGGGGATAGTGGGACCACAAACATTTACGGCTGAAAAATGTAGCCCAAGAGCAGGTAAAGTGGGCACTTAACGCAGAATGCTTGGTACAGAATGGGTCAATCATTAACATGGCACATTTAGTGATATCTGCTCTGAGTAGAAGTCATGAGATAAATGAAGGTTGTGTCTCAAGGAATGGAGTAAAAACCAACGTATGTGCTTTGGCAAACAAAATTGTTTCTTTTGATTCTTTTGTGATCACTTCTCATGGCAGGCTAGAATCTCATTTGAAAAATATGTCCTTGAGCTGGTGACTCAGCTGTTTGTGCTGAGATCAATGCAGAACTTCTTGTAAATCTATAACCAATGCTTTTCAACCTCTGTTTTACTATTCAATAATAGTTTTTTATTTGCTGCAAACTCTCAATATTTATGTGTGAAGTAAAATGTATTGAAATGCAACAAACAATATAACAGTGCAGTTTAAATATGTTTTGTAATAGAGTAATGGTATAAAAAACGTTTTAATTAAAGATACATATTGTGCATCATGATACAAAATGCAGTACCTACAGAATTAATAAAAGTCCATTTCGAAACATGAGAATCAAAACATTGTGTTTGATGTGTGAACGTCACAGTCACAGATCCTTCTTTGCAATCGCCTCAACTTCCACCGTCCTGTTTTTGTTTGCTAACCCTGGTCACTGACGATAAGGGTCATGGGTGTCCTCACACTGTACCTCCCCATCTCTATTGGTGACAACACACCCATGTTTCCACCAGAGTCTGAACACATTAAGGTAGCACGAGAAGTGGAAAATAAAGAACAAAACATGGCTGCCAATAAATCCTTTACCTCGGCCATAAGGATATAAATTAGTTTGACTGGAGTCAAAGGATGGGCTTAACAACTGTATGCTTTAAACAAAGGTTCCTGTTTCAGGAGGGAAGGTGGTTGATGGATGGCTTGGCAAACATAGTTGACATACCTGGCCCATGCCATGGGCCGGTCACAACCTAGGACTGAGAGGGACATTGTGTGAGTGTGTGTGTGTGTGTGTGTGTGTATGCGTGTGTATGTGTGTGTGCGACTGTGTGTGTGTGTGTGTGTGTGTGTGTGTGTGTGTGTGTGTGTGTGCATTAGCTCCTCTTCTTCCCGTACCTTTCCTGGCTATCCTCTGTCCCTGCAGCACCAGCTCTCCCTCCTCTCCTCCACGCGGACCATGGGGAGCCCTCCAGCCAGCAGAGCCCTGTTTGACAGAGACACAGCCTCCATAAATCCCATCCTTCTGTTTGTGTGATGAGCAGTTCTACTAGGATGTCCTAAGGGAGCCTGCCTCTCAACATACTCAAATAGTCTGGGTGTGCCGATAAGCACTGGGACGGAATTATATTCCCCAAACCCCAAATCCTTACAGCGCATTGCCCAGTCACATTACAGAGAAAACACTGATGGTCTTGTGAAGAATTATTGTTATTTAAATGTATTTTTTTATTATTGTATATTATTTATTTATAAGAATAAATAGTAAACAAAATGCTATTTCTCCACCAATTCAGCGTGGCAGACAGGTCAATGTCGTTTGGTGTGTGAGTGGTAGACCGATATGGGGAACACCCAGGAATGTTTAGTTAGCTCCCCCGTCACATTCAAGCATGTGTGTCAAAGGTGTTTACAGGGTGTTGACATTCACACATTGCCAGAGAGGTAATGTGAATGGTACAGCCATGCCATGCGTTGTGCTGAGCACCAAACGTCTTCGGCTGCCTCGTGTGAAGAGTGGTGACCTTTAGTCACAATTCTCTAATAGAGGTATATTTTTTAAATGGACTGATAATATAGAATTGCATAATAAATATAATATATTGTGAAAGAAATTCAGAGAATTAATTTTATCATTATTAAAGAAGTCATGGAAATATATGTATTATTCCCAATGTATTTTAGACTTACATTTAGATAACATTATAATATTAAATACATTCCAGTTGAACTAATATCACAAAATCTTTATTTAGGCTTTACTTTTTATTTTCAGTATTAAGCACATCAAAATGTTGTTGTTTTTGTTTGCTTTGATTTTAATAGCATCCTGACACTTAATTATAGATACTGGACTGGAAACTTGAGCTTATACAAATGTTTTCTTTATTTATTATTTCTCTGTGATTCCAAGGCCTCCACTAAACCTCTGCAAATATTATCAAACAATCAATGCATAGGTCAATAATATTAATCCAAATGTGGCTGGACAATTACATATTTCCTCTTATAGTTTATTTAGGCCTACAATAAAATAACCTTTGTTTAAGCATTAAATCATTATTTGTGTTTATTCAGGAATATATGTACAGTAAAATTAGCGAATGTAGGTAAATAAGGCATTCAATTGTTTTTCTATACATAAAGTGGGTAATCATTCATTAATATGATAGTATGACATGTTTAGCTAACAGTTACAGGCTACCACTGATAAAACACGTGCATAAATTTCCCTTATTTGATAGCTAGTCATATAATTAAGAAGTAAAAAAAAAACTATGTAACTCACTGTTAAAAGCAGCAGACAATACATGCTACATGCTGTGTTGTATTTGTCACTGTATAAATTATTTAGATTTTGGAAGATACATTATAAAATTACATTTGTTTTTGGACCAATCATTTTCAGTAAACATTCAGTAAAAAAAAATTCAGATTGTAAAATTACAACGATTCTTCAATAATAGAAACATTTTTTGGGTAAAGGGGTTTTATTTGAGACTGAATTTAATGATAATTAAATAATAATTCATATAATTTGCCTCCCTTATATGCAAAGCACAAATAAACTTTTGTCTAAGCTCTTTCTTTTATTTATTAGTCTAGACATTAGTAAAAGATACATCATACATTATTTAAAATCTATACTTATTACATTCATATTTTAGGGAGGAATATATTCTATGCATTTGTTTGCCAAGATTTGGACCAATTGCACGTCCAATATGTCGGCCTGTCTGGCTGTCTGCTGGCTGGGCATATGACCACCCACAAAGCCCAACAGGGTTTGAATAGGACAACTCTGACCGATAATTTTAACTTAACTTTAGTTAGACTGTTTCACAGGTGAAAGAACATATGACCATGTGTCCAATGACTATAGGTCACATAATGTCAACATCTAGAGACAAAAGCCTTGCAGAGATCACAAGTATCACAGGCTTGACATTGCTTGGGGTAATTGTAAGAGTGTTGTAAGTTTACTATGACTCACTGGCTCCTCCACCCTTAAATACTAGGAGATGGTAGGTTGTAGTGAACTTAAAAATGAAGTCCTCTCAACTCATAAATTACACAGCCATCGACAACCTTAAGCAGTGTTGAAAAGCTTCAAACTGAGACTTATTTCAGAGTTGGTGGTGCGTGAAGCTGAGTGCACCACCCCACATGCAGCTATACTGAGGCAAAAAATAAGACAGCTATTAGTCTTGCCATACCCAAGGTTTGACATGCTGGCTAAATGGTGGTACTGTAAAGGTGAGTGTGAAAACAAGCACTTGGATTTTGTTTTGATGTTCACTAGTTCATCCCATTTGCAATTAGGCTTCAGTGTGTCTTGCTGAGTTTTATATAGATATAGATATATATATATAGAGAGAGATATACAGTATATATTTTAAAACCTTTTAGTTAGCAATAGCACTCAACTTTGAAATATGATATGACGGATTAAGGCCATGGTCATTAGAATAAACCACTGTAGAATTGACTGTCACGCTGTATTTTCACAGCGGCGTAAAGTAAACATTGTTCTTGCAATGACTGTGCAACCGTTTGAACTTTTACCTGCTTTTATTTCAAGAGGCGATCATTGAAATAGGTTAGTCACTGCAACAAAGGGCACATACCTCAGAAATTGTTGGTTACAGTTGTTTAAATTGTAGTAAATGTGACATGGGTAATGCAACCGTGGCCTCAAAGTTGTGTAATGTGTCTTCTAGAAGCTTTTTTTTAGGCATAATGAGTAAAACAGTTCATCTTCAATTTGACCACCCAGGGGTTCGCTAACACCGCAACCTTTACACAGGGGGATGGGTCACACACACGCATGTGTGTTTGTGTGCGCATGAGTAAACTCACATGCATGAACATACTCTGTCTTATGACCTAGCATGGCTTCTTTGTTGTTTTTATTATTGTTGTTGTGAATTTTTGCAGGCAGACTTCGCAGAGAACCATGCTACTTCCAGTTCCTGCAAGTGCCACCCAAATAACAGTGTAAGCACTGAGACTGAATCCACATTGAACCAAGAACTAGTCAATGTAAATGCAAACACAAACCAACAAACCAAAACAAAGGAGCACAATATGGATCCTTCTCCCAGCCAGTGCCTTTGCACCAGCTCTGTTTGCCCTCTCTTCTAACTGGAGTTGTCATTAGGTCATATAATGACCGCAACTCATTTCTCTCTCAAGAGCCCTCTGCTGCTTTCGGTCAATAACGTTAAATGTAAACCGTCAAAGTGTTTGTCAGATACTTTTGAGTTTCCCATTTTCCCCTCAGATGATTCACTGCCATCGATGGAGAATGGTATGCAGCGGGAGAAAAGCGGCGGGGTACCGCTATCACAGTCCCTGCTTGACTTGTGCGGCCTGCACTAAGAAGAAAAGAGGGCTCAGACGTCCCCCACCTTTCCCCCGCCGTTTAAAAGAAAAGGAGATGGATTCAACTGCTAAACGAGCACACATGCAAAGGTGAACCAAGATACATGTGTGATAACCCGTTCAATTAGACAACAAGACCATTAGACATCATGGTGAGCCAAATGTGGACAGATAAATGACCATACAGTATGGTTTACAAAGGGAATTAAAAGTATAGGACAGCTGGGCTCTTATCTGGCCGTGGAAGGAGAAGCCAGGCAACAAAGGGAGGCCTAAAGACTAAGAGGCTTGATGCATGGGAAAGCCATGGGCCGGCCATTGTGACTGCCCTTCTGCTGAGCAAATAGTCCAAACTGTTCATTCCCCATCTCCCATTCTCTCGCCACTACAATGTTTGTGTCCTTGCATTTCATTCTGACTGGGGAAGATTGCTCTCAGGGCCAGTGAGCAAACAGTCCAGAAAAGAGCCGGCTATCTCCTGCCGTTCCCAGGAGAACTAGCATTTTTATTTCAGCTCCAAGCTGTCAAAGGATTGGAGAGTTTATGTCAGGATCCTGAATTAATTGCTTTAAGCCTTGAGGCCGTCGCTGGCGTTTTTATCACCAAATGTTCGGTAAAATGTTTCATAGCAAATGATGCAGCCCCCACCACCACCACTCTCCATCGCCAAACATTTGGTATTGGATACATACAGGATGAGTTTCTGCAACACAAATGATGCGTTTAGTTGTTGTGACAGCACAATGGTGTGAATAGTGATGGGCTATAGCGCGGCTGTCGAGGATTTGGTAGAATGAAGGTAAACAGAAAACTTTTGTGTGTGTGTTTTTTCCCTCTCCATGACGGTAGGTACACGAGCCAAGCTTGGCAGTAAAATGAATAAGCATACAGATGCCTCAATAAACCATAGCTGTTCAGACATTTGGTAGACCAGGCTTTACAGGCTGCAAACCATGCGCGAAACTGCCAAAGTGACTTCAGAACCGTCTGTCATCTGTATATCCCTCCCATGCCACCTCTTACTTAATAACTATACACAGTTTTTCATACATTTGGATCTTTTGCACTGTCTTATATATGCCTTCAAATTATCTGTGGCTATAGCAATGCCAGTGCTAACACAATTACTGAATGTCTTTCGCAAGAAAGGACAATGCAATGTCCTGTAGAGGATTGCGAAAATGGTTCGATATGCCACTCCTTTATTTTAATGTTCAATCTTGCTAGTGAAACCCTCTTTGAGATCCAGCCAGTACTGTGTACCATGATCCTACAAATAGATTTTGTTGACCCGGAGTATACTGTTGCCATGGTTATAGACATCATTGTTCTATTGGTAGAACTGGGGGGGGTGGCATTTTCATTTTCTGCCTAGTCCATGAAAAGACCAAAACCTGCAATGGCATGGATGTTCTAACAGTTCCAGGCTTCACATACACACATCAATAACTGAAACTTGAGCCACCATCTGGACTTCACTTGTCTCTATACAATGTATCTGAAAGAGTTGTGGGCCAGTATATTTGCATATAAAAGGCATTTGCCATTTTTCACCATACCACATGATGTGACACAGCATTTATATTAGACTGGTTCTTCTACAAACAATTTCTAATGGGACATCCCTGATTATGAAGTAAAACATAATGAGAAATATTTCATACAAATACAATTTAGTAGACTTCGAGTGAAGGGAACTCAATATTTTATTTGCATCAATGTACAGAGGCAACGGTCTCTGACATAACAACCACAAGAAAGTCTGAACCAACATCTAATTTAACTGTAATCAAATTACTCAGAAATGTACTGTATCACTGACGCACTGGTGCCCTTTCACACAATGTGTTGATTTGTATCGTGTTTCTCCTTTTGTTGGACACTTTGCGATAAGGGTGCCCCTGTTGCCAACAATAAACCTGGCAGTTGACTCCTTAATCTGAAAGGATATTAAATGACAATAGCTGCGATGGTTCTGTCAGCATCAAGCAGGCGAGGGTTAAATTGTGTGTACCAAGGGACTACTCTGTGCAAGGGGATTGTTCAGGCCCCATCTTTCATAATCTGTTCAACAGCCATGTAGACATCTCCCAGCTTTCCTCGATCCTTCAGCCGAGCATCATCCTCTCCATGATAAATGACACAACCGTTTATATGGGATTAAATTGGGGATTAATTTGATTCAAGTCAGGGTATGGGAACTCATTAGCGAGTTGACAGTGGCACTACACATAGGGGGAATTTAATTTGAATCCCCTGAGGAAGGTGCTGTGAAGCCATCAAGGCTCCCCCTTGATGGCTTAAAGACAGGAATGCTGTTATCTTTCCTTTATGACACTTGTACATGCTGCGTTATCGCTGTTGATTGGTTGCTATCTAATTGAGTGAGGCAATGCTACTGTATTAGAGGGTGAACCTGCTGAGAGACGGGTGGACTGTGAAAGGCCGTATCAAGAATGCCACAACTCAATAGAGACAGTGAGAAAGAGAGGAAGAAAGACAGACTAGAGAATTGGCTGTGGTTTAAAGGAGAAAATAGTTTATCCTTAGATTTTCCCTGGTCTATCTGCATGGATAAAGAATAGCTCTCGATGCTCACATAACCATGAAGAAGAGCAAATACAGGTTTTTCACACAGATTTGGCTCTCACTCATAGGGTATTGAAATGAGCGCATTATTTGAATGTCAGTGATTCTCATGAATGTTGAAATGGCATACCTAGTGCAGCCATTCCTGACAAGCTGCATGGTGTAAAGCAAAGGCATTAAATTCAACTCTTACGCAGATTAGAGAATTCACCCCTGCAGAATAACATCTTGGCATTCGGTAAATTGGACAAGTCCCATTGTACGATAACCTATCACAGTGCACATGTCTGCATAGGTGAACATATGCAGGACAAAATATTACGTAGTTTGTTATTCCGAAGACCACACTGGGGGCACGCTGGCTTGTTTGCCTTTGTTGGAAGAGGAGATTGGATTGGGGGTTTAAATGAATCGCTGGCGCACCACGTTTATGGGTTTCATTAACTTTTAATGAGTTGGGTGTCCTTCGCCGTGATTGGCTGGCAAGGTTGTGCTTATACTTCCTGGATGTGGAGCTAGAGGGAAGTGAGGGATACTGCAATGGTCATGTGTTCCCTAATGTTCTGTGCTACTGTATGAGGAAATGGATCAAAAAAAGTGGAAAGGATGTTACGTTATGGATGTTCTTCCATAGCAGGAGAAGTCGATATCTATCAGTACCGTCAAGTGCTGAATGGGGAGGCCTGAGGTATCAGAGCCTCAAGGGGAATAAAGGAGCACAGGCAGATCAATCACAGAAGGGCAGGAATACCATTGCAATAGCTGACTGACATATCGTTTTATGGTAGCTTTGCCAACAAGGTTTGATCTCAGAGTAGAATGAAACCCAATGGGAAATGCCTGTGGAATTACTAAATAAAGGCTTGTGGGTATCCCTGTCTAAGGGGACAAACACACACACACACACACACACACACACACACACACACACACACACACACAGCTCACCTTTACTACAGTCAACCAAGGCAATATCTGACATATTTTGAACATCTCTAATCTTTAGCCAATATAGAATCTTTCTGCATGGTTGACCACACATGCATTGTCTTGCAAGGCGTTTTCCTGGATGTTTGGAGTGTCTCCTTCAGTATAATCTACCCTTCTAGGGTGTTGCTTAACCTCAGATTCACACTCCTGAGAAACAAAGGCTGTCTGTCACCTCCATTTTCGACACAAAACAAGAAGTCCTTTATATAGATTAAACATGTTCCTTTTTTCCCTATTTCACTGACTTAAAGGCTGTGAAACACATTAGCTGGTTCTTCACGATACAGTATTGCGGTGGTGGGTGTGGAGTTTGGCTTTTGTTTTTAGCATGATGAGGGACCAGCAGTATTTTACAGGGGTAAACACTGCCCATCCATCCACTTTCTAGTGTACAAAACCCACAGGGTAGTGAGAGGCACCCTGTCCTGAACTGAATAGATCGCCTTTAGGTCAGTGAACGTCCCACCAGCTGCTGCACCACAGTAGTCAATGGGCATTGTTGACGGAACGCTCTCTCTGTCTCTGTCTGTGTGTCTCTGTGTCTCCCGTGACTGGGCCTGGTACAAGAAGAAGACCTTCACTGGAATGTCACACAGTTGTGTAAAAAGAGTGCAGACACATCACAGTCAGTGGCCGCATTCTTGCCCTGTCCATCCACCATCACACGCACACACACACACACACACACACACACACACACACACACACACACACACACACACACACACACACACACA
>JAODUG010000015.1:4111420-4132672 GCA_027564795.1 Aphredoderus sayanus | reverse complement strand
TGCGCGTGTTTGTTTGTGTGTGTGTGTGTGTGAGAGAGAGAGAGAGAGAGAGAGAGGGAGAGAGAGAGAGAGAGAGAGAGAGAGAGGGAGGGAGAGAGAGAGGGAGAGAGGGAGAGAGAGAGATAGGTGATAGGTGTGTGAGCTAAAGAAACGCAGACATGAACGGACAATCAGACATCTGGACACACATGAGTTTTGTGACTGAGTGAGAATGTAGAATAGAAGGTTTCAGTATGTTGTGTTATTCTGGATGTCTAACCTCACTGTATTGAATACTTATAAATTCAATAGGCTGTTGATAATTTTAGACATTGGGCTAGTTGTGAGTTAGGCTACAGTTACTGTTCATATGTATATAAAATGTATGAAAATGTTCCTATCATATTTTTCATATTCAGTCTGGCACTTTTGTGCTAGTTTTATTGACAAATAATGACAGAAAATACGTTTTATATTTTTGTGAGACTTTACGGTTTATTTTTCAACTTTATGAAATTACTAACTTATGGAGCATTATTTTGACTTAATGTATATCGGTTGTATGTTGAATATACCTGGTTTCCTATCTTATAGAAAATATAGCCTGGAAAATTGACAACATTTTGTAATTACCAGTATCAAATACTGTAGGTCTATGTATACATTGTAATAGCAGGCAATATGGATGAAAGATGTGGGTCTATTAGGATATTGAACTTATTTTGTTATATTATATACTAATATACAATAAAAAAATTAATCAGTAGCTTAGTTTATGGATCCCCTTGTGAAAAATAGGATTTACCTATGTGGTTATTGAGTTTTTTAGCGTTCACTCTTGGAATTGTAAACTAATTATTTTGTAGGCTAATGTAAACTTTTTACATTTATTCATTATTATTGTGTGTTGTGCAAAATGTTTTAAACTGTTTACGTGAAACCTGTTTCTATATTATTATTCATAATAATAATAATAATAATAATAATAATAATAATAATAATAATAATAATAATAATAATAATAATGTTAAATAACAATAATCATATTCAAAAACAAAACCAATAACACTTTAATATAGATTCTGTTCTTGTCACTACAAGAATACACATATACAAGCCATAAATAGGAATTACACAAATGATTGAAGAAATCCCGCAAGGCATTTAAATTCATTTAAAAATGCATTTTTGCAAATTACGCTAATTTACAGCAAGTTATTGTCTTTGGGTCCATTCCTGAAACCGACTATGAACAGATTTTGTCAAATTTTTTAACATCCTTTCTCAAAATAATTAAGACTACTAACAAACTGGACAACTAAATCAGTGGGGAACGTCCAAAATATTTGAAGTACATATTATACACAAACTATATATTTTTTTACAAATATACAAATGACTGGGGGAAAGTTCGCTTTAGAGAGGGGTCAACAGTTCATGAGGAGTTCATGATGGGCCTGGAGTAGACGCCTTGGTAGTAAGTCGTGTCCGGTATGGCCGAGGTATCCAAGCCCGCTTTTCCTGCCATGGAGCCCATGGACAAGGCTCCGGCCATGGGGGAACCGTAACCGGAGTAATGCATCACCTGTTCGTAAGTCTTTAAGTCCATTTTATGGTGCTGCTGCTCCGAAGACATAAGGTTGTTAATGGAGAACGGGTGGTTGAAGGAATAATGGTGTTCGGGCTTCATGTGCGCATCGTGCGCCATGACAGAGTGATGCTGGGACATGAGGTGTTGCGCCTGCGACACCGGGGATGCCGAGTGCTCCGGGCTCAGAGCCTGGCTTGACTTCATTTCTGACAGGGACCTTTTGTGGTCGTTGGAGGAAGAGTTAGAGTGTGGAGACTCGTTGCCGTTACAGCTCTCTGAGCTGCTATTAGAACCGCCTTCGGAGGTCTTGCGCCCAGACTCTTTGGGCATCTTCTTGTCGCACTTGAAGCGCTTTTGCCTTCTCAGGTAGCAGCCGTTCTCGAACATGTTCCCCGAATCCGGATGAAGAGTCCAAAATGAGCCTTTGCCGGGTTTATCCGGTGATCTAGGCACTTTGAGAAAACAATCATTGAACGACAAAGAATGGCGAATTGAGTTCTGCCACCGCTGCTGGTTCTGTCGGTAAAACGGGAAGAGGTCCATTATCCACTGATAGATCTCGGCCAGCGTCAGCATCTTGCTGGGTGACTGCTGGATGGCCATTGTGATGAGCGAAATGTAAGAATAGGGGGGTTTGGCGTGCGTGTAACTCCTCCGGTATGTCTTAGGGTCTCTGGATCGGTTGATGTTGGACTGTCCATACATGGGGCTCATTGCATTCATGTTGCTGTAAGATGCCAGGTTCATGGACGCAGGCTGTGCGGTCATGGGACTCATACTAGGGCTCAATGCGGCGCTCATAGCCGTCATGCCCGCGCCCATGCCGTTCATGGCTCCAGTGCCCGGTGACATGCCGGTCATGGAGGGACTCATTCCCGTGTTGACATAGGACATATTCATGGAGTTGGCCGTCATGTTGGCGGTGGTGCCCATGCCAGACATGCTCATGTAGGTGTTCATAGAATTCATCCCGAGGCCAGTATTCATATTGCCAACCGAGGTATAACACTGTGGACGTAATAAAGGGTATACATCAGTTTCAACCAAAACATGTATTCATCAAGTCGAAATAAATGTATCACGCAATACTTTACAATTGCTGATCATATGCATTACATTGTTAGTGCCATAAGACAATTGTGATATTTTACAGCATAATATAAAATAAAATTAGATACGATTAAAGTTGAACCAAGTAGCCTATCTTAGTCATATATATATGAACTGATAAAACGTGTAAATAATCAACTACCAAATACGCAATATTGATGAAAATGTTTTAACACTTAAAATAGCAGTGTCCACAAGCAGAATTGCCCCTGCAGCACAAATATTTGACTCAATCTGTCGCCAGTCGAATATTGGTTTAGCGGAAACAGAGCCAAACCTGATTTTATTAAGATATATAGATTTATTAAATTATGATCTGTGCGAAAACTTTCCACCTTACATGTCAAGCAACTTTGTTAGGATAGCGCACTGCGTGGAGATGGGGGAGGATTTGGAGGCACCTCAAGTCAATATTTGATCACAAAGTTAATATTATCTCAGGGCTAATATTGAGTTGTATAAAATGGGATCGGCTTTAGACGAAAAAATATATTTAAGGTACCCACCTCGGGCTCTCCGTAGTATGTGCTCCAGTCGGTGTGTTCGTGTCCTTCCATTTTAACTGCTCCGAGCATCCTGGAAACTCCAAAGAGTTAGAGTTTACAAACCGTCTCCTCGCAGAAGAAAAGGCGAAACTCTCTCTAATAAACGGTGATTGGGGACCACAAAGTGTTTGGGTCGTTGGTGTGTTCCTTAGTCAAGGACTGGCGCATGTGTGTCTAGGAGCCAGCCGTGCCCACGGGCGCTGAAATGCGTCTGCTGGTGACTGGAGTTCAAATGACGTTCAGTCCTTGCTGTTAACGCAATGATATAGCTCTGTGCGCTAGGCAAGCCTCCAATCCCTACTTCTTCGCTTGGCCCATTTGAATAATCTCCTCACACCTAGGCGTGAGAGTCCTCAAGCTTGCCCCCCAATTGTACACCTGCGCTGACTGAAAAGAACAGTTTCATATGAAAAGCTTCATTATAAGATAATCTTATTGTATCTTGGCTGTTGAAAAATGAACCAAAATAATGATTTGAATGGTGGTGCGTCTTTCTTTAAAAACACACGTCGGTGTGCTTTCCCCCACTTGAAAAATAAAATAATATATTTACATTGTGTAAAACATATGTTATCGGTCTTGTGAATTATAATATTCTTTATAGTATTTATCTTGTTTGCTGTGCAACATTGTTAACGTTCAAATAGCAAGCTATAAGGACATTTATATGAATAATAAAGACAAGGATTATCAATAAAAAAGACAACCATATCAGGAAAAGCACAGACAAAGGCTTAAATAGTAACATTTCTAATAAGCTATATTTCTAATAGATTTAGGCCTAAAGCAAGCATAATAAAGTCAAATTTAAATAAAACACGAATTCCACGAAACTAGATAGGCTATTATAACAATTATTGCAATTCAGTTAATTTTACTGTGTTGGTTGCTTGCATGATGGAGTAGCCTATAGGCTACATAAAGATGTGGTTCATTTAAATTAGCATTATACTTCAATATTTACAATATTTACAATTAATTCAAGGAAAATGGCCAATGCATGGCAATGACAGTGTTTTTATATTACCTGTAATAATAATAAATGTATAATGTATACATTTATATATAATTATGTTAACAGATTATCTAAAGGTTAAGACACAGCAGTGACAGTAAGGTGCGTGTCAGAATTGATATATAAACGATATATTGGATATAATCATCATTAAATAGGAAAAAGGGGTTATGGTTTTATTGATTTCCTAAATCGGGTTTCCATTATATCAGTGCTTGTTAATGTTTTAATTAATTGATGGTAAATATTCCATGCAAAGCGTCGTAGCGCCCTCTCTCGGTTAATGTCGAGTAGTTGGTTGTTCGTGGCATATATCGACCTATAATTCATATCAATATAAATTAGTATGTGGGCTATAAGGAAATATATATATTTTCGGTTTTCGTTGTGTTTATTGAAGTAAGTGTACGTGTACAAGTATTGTATCACTGAAACTGGAGCACGTTCTATTCCCTGTTATTAGTAATACTACAGGGTATTTGCACAAACATCAAGGTGAGGCTGTAGTCAGAACAGTGCCAGCCACGTGCCAGTAGTTGTACATCTATTTGACTGCATATTTACGCAAGAGCATAACTATCAGTATAGAGCCCCATTAGTAAGGGCGAGTAAACCTGTATTGTTGACGAGGGACTAACAGAGTCTGCTTAACTTGGAAATGAGATCATGAGAACCTTGCTGTGTTTGAGAACTGGGGATTGCACTAGTTGGATATGCTTACTGGTTAAAATAAAAATGTCTTGCCTTTTGTTACTTTTTAAGTGAGACAAGTCGTTTCCTTGTTTTGATAATCGCAGGGTAAAATACCATAGAAGAAAATTAGACCCACAAATCAAATTATTTTACTGTATGAAATACATTTTGACTTAGCCAGTCACAGTTTAGTCCTGAATTACGTCATAGAAATAATCAATACTAGATCGTCATTCTAAAATTGACCATGACTTGTGTGACATTATGTTCTCCATGGCTACATGTTTGCTAAATATCTAGTTAATTATCAACCCCTCACAGTCACAATTGGGTGAAGGTCAAATTTTGTATGTTTTTGGAAAACAAAAACCTGTGCCATAAAGTTGCTGTGGGTGCACTATCATTATAGATCTACCTATCTTTTGAAAGTTTTTATTATTTTAGTTCTATTACAAAATGCAGGCAGCATGCTGACAAACCAAAACATATGGTTTCTATTCAATTTTGGGGACAAAATCTAGAATCTCTGTAACCCCCTTGGGCCTACACTGCTTGGAAAAACTTCATATATACTACCATGTAAAATGCTATTGGTCACTTTGAAAATATTAGTTTATTCATGTCAGTTCATTCATATTTAATGTTTATTTGAAATAAACATTATATTCCGATTATTTACATATTTGACATTTGATTATTTACATATCTGACATTTAAAGGTCATGTAATCTAACATACTGTATGGAAGTTAAAAATCAATATTGTTTTGCCAAATCAGGTATAATTAGTGAACTATTCTTCTATTTTATTCTCCATATATTACTGTATTTATTTGTACAGGTCTAATGTAGCCTAGTTTTGCTCTGGATTTGGAGTCAAGATAAATCCAAAAAATGGATGAAAATGGAATGAAAATGGTCCTGTATGCTAATTAATTATAGGCTAATAAATGTATGACATTTACTTTGAAAAAGTAATTGAAAAAGACATACAAAAAATAAACACTGAAATATTCAAATAATTATTCTAGGGTATTTACAGTTTTTAAAAATGAAACAAAGAATACATGTTTCAATAAAGGGACTCAGGCAGCTGTACTGTATATCTTAAAGCTTGTAGGTTTTAACAGTGATTATTGTGTAGAATGATTTATGAAATCATCAGCAGATCATGTACAGTAATATACTTATTGCATTTACAACAATATCTATGAAAACACTTCTAGTAATCATTTACACATTCACATCTCATTTTTAAATTGAAATCCTTATTTCCTGTGCCACAGGGTTCTAAGTTGCAACAATTATACATACCTGTAAATATATGTTTACACTGACAGTTTACGATGCTAGTTGAGAGCTTGGTGAGCGAGGCACATGTTGTGCTCACATATTAACAGTAATTATAAGTCTGACAAAGCATGCCTCTGTAGTGTGGCCTGCAATTGTTTCCTCAAAGCGACAGTGCTGCTAGATTTGCCTTTTAGCTGATCAATTAGTGCCCATAATGGTCAGTGTAAAATTTCACACATATAGGTGTCAATCCCTTGCTTGCTATGACATAGGCAGTTACAATCTCATGTGAAAAGTGCAACATGTCCGCAGCAATCAAGGGCTGCAGTCCTCCACCAAGCGCTTCACACGCCTTCTATACCACACTACCCTGAAGCGGCATTCTTGGGTGCCTGGGATCCTAAGGGCAGGGGGACGGAAGGCTCTCCATACTCTGAGAGAAAGGAGGAACATTTGGACATTCCTTCAAACACAACAGACTTGTTGGCGGGGATGTGTTACTTTAAGAGTCACATTCAAAGTACTTTTTTTTTCACTGGGCCTTTAAGTTAAGACTTAAAGATTTCCCCTGTTTAGCTTTGTTGCTCTGTATCCTAAGTGCACTAGGTCTTGGAAAAGAAACCAAAGGGCAATAGGTTAAGTATGCAATTTGTCAAAATAAAATTAATAAACGAGAGGAGCTTTCTTTCAGAATGTGATGGAAAATAATGTTTGCTGCCAACGTGCCTGTGGTGACAGTAAACATTCCAAAGCTGGGACGGAGTTTGGACTTGCCATTATCTGCCACAGCTGTGACAACGCCTGTTGGCTGCAGGTTTGTGGCTGGCCACACTGTGTTTACCTGGAAATGAATCTGAAAAGCAACTGGACTGGGAAGGCACACAAGCCAGTTAAATAAAATAAAAAAAACTAGAGTGGCCATTGCGGTGGTGGGATGCAGTGGGAGGGAGCCCAACGTTATTGCACTAGCCCCGCTGGGTCAAGGCACAAACACAGGCGTAAATGGGCTAAGAATATCCTCAAATACGCACCTTTTGATATTGAGAGGAATGTGGTGAGGAATGCCATTTGATATGTCTTATGTTGACTGTATCCAGGGCATTGCGAATCCAATAGTCTTGTCATGGTAACGAACCAAAGGTGGCCACTGCCCTCAACTTATCAAAGTGACAGTATATCTATGGGACCACAGGAGTAGAATGTGGCAGCTCAGATCAGATGACACCTAACAATGCAATCTGGAAAGGAACAGGACAAGCTCTCTGAGGGTCCATCTAGTTTTAATACAGGTTGAGACACTTTATCACAACTTGTTCTTCCACTTAACAGAACTAAAAGGGAAGAAAAACACAATTTAGATAAATGAATGTATGACTGAACAGAGATCACGTTGATAATGTTATTTACGTGACTATTCATCTACTTTACTATAAATATGTATATGGTTTTCTAGAGATGCCACAAGCCTGCTTGTAATGCCTGACCATTCTAAGCCACTGTGAAGAGGATGTGTATTGGGCCCAATAGATTTAATATCACCAAATCGGCACATTGTTATTCATTAGTGGGCCAACTGCAGAGTCAATACACATTTAATCACAGACTGAAGGCAATTAGAACACAGGACGCCAGGACTGCTATGTTAATTAAAGTGGCAGGCTCCCATGGGAAGGCCAGGGTCTAAATATCACCACAATCAGGCCCTGCCATAATCCATGATGAGCTCATGCCGTTCACACTCAGCCACCACGATATCAGACCCTGTCAGCAATGACAAGAGGGCAAACTTGGCCAGATGATTAAATAGTTATGTATCAATAAAGGTCTTCCTAATTATAATCAACTTTGGATGTAACTTCTCGGCTGCATCCTTTCCATGACTGTTGATAACCTCCCACTTAATGAAAACACAGTTATGCACCGCGCATACGTAACTTCATTTTTCACACTTTGAATCCCCCACATATTATGTGTTTTTGTATCAGCATAACACAAGCAGCCCGCAAATCCTCCTGGTGGCAAATGCCTCTTGAGGAAACAGACGCATCTTGGTTCTATATCTTCCACACGCTTTTGGCCCATTTCCTTTCCCATCAGTCAGTTAGCCTGCGCTTCTCTTATCTGTATTCCAGGTTGATGGGGAATTTCAAGTTTGGGATTACCTCTGACTGCTGAACCGGACCCATCTCAGACGTCCACCTGCCAAGAGCATTCATTCTCCACAAGCGAACCTTGCTCAAAAGCATTTTTGAGTTGAGCTACAACCCCTTTTCTAAATACATAAAATGGCCGTTCTATAGGCATGGGACAGAAATGAAGATTTAATAAGGTAGGTTATAATTTGTATAACTTGGCCGTAGGTCAAATCTTGTATTGTCTAGCAAGCAGTTGCCTCCTTCCTGTATGGAGTGAGGGCCATCCATATGCAGATGACTAATTTGTTGTGTTTACAGAGGACGAGGACAGGGAGCAGAGATGGGGCCAACAGCTCATGAAGGGGGCTGAGAGGGGGCTGCCTACGCTATGTGTCTCCCCAGGAGCTAGGCGGTAGTCTGTCCTACCACAGCGACAACATAAGTGTTCAATCTGTGTTTGCTTACCCGTGGACAGCCCCGGCAGAGGTCTGGGCAGGGGCCCGTAAATTGTGTCTTTTTACAGGCCCTGACAGCTAACAGGCTATTGGGAACAGAGGCCCAGTGACACAGCCACTCAACAGATTAGCACCTCATCAGCCTCCTGCGGCTTCGAACAAATATGGTCCCTGCCTCCTATAAAACACAATGGGGCCGCCACCGCTAAACAGCCCCCCGCCAAGAGAGCCCCCAACCCACCCTACCACAAAACTTCCTGATCTGTTCTTCTCTCTGGGCCACAGCTGCTTCGAGGGGGCCCTCCTCTTGCCCCCGGCCACCCCCGACCCCAATTGGCAAGATGTGTGTATTTCAGGTGAGCAAATATTGCCACTTGCCTGAGAGTTCAATGGCCAGCCCTTTCAGTGGGGTTGCGTATTACGCCTGCCTGCCTGCCTGCATGCCTGCCAGAGGGTACATGTGGCCCCTCACAGCAACCGGTCCAAAGGACAGGTCAGGGAATTCTCCAGGCACAGCTGGAGTCAGCAAACTAAACATGCCCATATAGCTCATTTGCATTCTCCTAGACCAGGAAATCAGTCCAGACTTTCATTTCCTCCTGTGTCAGCTTTTGCCACAAAAGAAAGGCTTGCTAAGAAAGGCGCCTATACTCTACGACCCACCACACACATTGCTTTGACCTCTCTCTGCAATACAGTCTGCAACTCCAGCTGGCGCAAATCTCATTTTAAACCTAATCACCCATCTCTCCACTGAGGAATTATGTAAGTCCCACGATACAGCCATTAGGCAGGCAGAAGGTCAACGAGCAAGGGAAATGAAAGTGGATCTTGCCTCAGTTTGGACACCTTTGTCTCCAGTATAGACTGAGGTACAGTATATCTGTGGCGGTTGCATTCACTTGTCACTTTTTCTTAATGTGGAAAAGCAGATAGGGGATCGTGTGAGATTGCATTAGGAGATAGAGTGTTCCTTAGGACCTCTATAGTATGTCCTCCACCAAGGACAAAAACAGTAGAAAAACTAAAATGGCTGGCTACAGTATTCAGCAAAATTACTTTAGTCCAGTATGAAAAAATATAAAAATACTCCTCCTTTTTAAATTAAAATTCTGTATATTAACAGCCATTAACCCCGCAAACATATGTGTGCATTAGTTTGAAATCATCCCAAAATCACCTTTGAATCTCAAACCACACAAGATGACAATCACTGTTACTACAGATACATTCAAATGTTGTATGTTAAGATTAAATACAATACAATGGCACAATCTCCAAACAATCACATTATTACATTTTATTTAAAAAATAAAATGTAAAATAAGTAATAATAAATAAAATGTGCTTATATATTGGTCAGGCAGTTGGAAGTCACTGATGGGAAAGCATTGTCATCCCCAGAGCACATGACTGGCGCCTATGGGAGCTGAATGCCACCTACAAGTTGTTCCTGACCAGCATACAAATAAATGGCCCACAGGAGTGCGAGGCCAGCTTGAGTAAAGGCTACAGGACTGTGACCACAGCCAGCTGCGTATTGGGCTGAAAGGTAGGGTGGCAGTGACGAGAGCCACCTTGATCCCCACCCCCTGGAAGTCAAACACAAAGTCTGGGTAGCCCTGTCCTGGGAGGCCACAGTGAAATGGAACCGAGCCCACAGAGTAAACAAGATCTCTCTCCATCTCCCTTGTCTGGGAGATGTGTTTTTCTGTTGTTCTATTTGTTTGCTTGTTTAGTCTGGAGGCCATGGATACCCAACATGGAGGCAGCATGGAGGAGCGCAGAAAGAGAGGATGGAGAGGAGCAGAGGTGTTGCGGGATGCACGGCACACAGGCCTACCCTGGAGGTGACGAGAGACCTGCCAAGAGACCACCGAGGAAAGCTCCTCGGCAAATACACAGTGACACTGGGATCATGGCTACAAAGGCAGATTCCATGTCTGTGTCCCTGTCTGTGATCCTCCAGCGGATGCTATTTCTGACACATATGTGACACCACAAACTCGATTCAGCAATGTAAATTCCATATAAACTTCAAAGTGGACTTTGAGTTTAATCTGTTGACGCCTAGTATATTTGCACCATGTGTAAATAATAACAGGTACTTCATGATGCTGCATGTGTTTTCTATGTTCTGTGTTTATTGGTCACACAATAAGCATCTTAAGCAACTTACAATTAAACGTCTTAGAATTGTCAAAATAGCAATTCTAGCCCATTGCATTGCACCAATTATTCATTATTGTCTAATTAATTAATCAATAACACAACAACATATAAAGGTTAGCAGTTTTAAATTGAGTTGGGGTATTTGTTAAGAATTACACTCATTGACCAAATACATTTGCATATTGCACATTTACAAATAGACTTGGTGAAGGTGGAAGGTGGAAGCATATACACAGCTTGTTGAAGAATATATCAACAATAAAACAGTATCATCTGTCAAACTAAATGGAGCTAAATACCAATAGGCCATGAACCACCTCAATGCTAACAAATGCAAGCCTATATGCAAATACCAGTACAATGTGCTTTAGGGCCACAAGAGGGAGACATTACACATTTTAACAGGACTACCAAACGTCATTAAATATAACAAATGTTTTAGATGAACAGTTTACATAACAATTTCTTAATTAAAATCATTAGGCCATCAATTGCAAAATATAGATAAAATATTGTTTGCCTTGACCAGAAAATAAAGATAAAGTATATATATATATAAATGTTAATCTAAATAGTCTATTGCTGCTGAATATTTTGGATATGAAAATATGGAAAACCTTGAATTTATGCCTGATTAAACAGTCTACAAAACATCACTGCAAATGCCAGATTATTCAGTGATAAAACAGGAAATTAGCCTTTGAATAAAATACTTCACTGATAACTGAGATCAGAATCACACCCTTCGCCAAGATATAATTAGCCTGGTGTGCATGTAATGGCAAATAGTACATGTTAAAAAACAACATTTAGAAGTAGACTAGATGAAGATCACATAAAGTATGTGAAAGCTTACTGAATGAATTTAGGTGTTCCTATATAAGGCCTGCTAAATGTTTAAGCCCCACACACCCTGGGGTTAGCAGGGTCAGTTGCGCCCCAAAGGAACTCCACATCTTGAAATCATTCAGGCAAGCAGATAAAAATGTCCTCAGAATCTAAATAGCTTCTCAACAGTGGCTATTAGAAGATAGCATAGCATTATGTTAGGTTAGCCATGACTGCACGCAGTGGTCTGGTCCAGTATCTGAATGTAATAGGCATTATTACAGTACATTCTTACTTATTTACTTAAAATGTTTTGGAAAACCATCGTCTAGTAATTGACAAGCACATCCATTTGCTGAGAATTTTACACTGCAATATGCATTCACTTACCATATAAATCACATGCACTATGATTTCAAATCCTGACATTAAATTACTTTATTTGAATTCCCCAGTTATGTTTTGTTTTTTTTTCAAAATACTTTAAGGGTTTAAGTAACACAATGTCAGACTACTGCAGCAGAACCTGATATGAATATTTTAACAGAGCTTTTAACCAAACTATCTTCTTGTCTAGTTTTTTATACCCCTCACAGCTAGATGGAACACTACATATAATACAAAAAATCAGTACTAGGTTAGAGATGTGATGGCTATTAGGCTAGCACTTGCTGCAGCTTAGTAGTGTTAAATACTGCGTGTACTGTCATGTGGGCAGCTTACCATTTGAATAAGCACCTCTCTTTAACCTTTGTCTACATAAACATAGTCGGGTACATGGGCCGACACGTTATCGAGCCATGTCGCCACAGTGTTTATTCATTACAATGTTAGATGCCAGTAGTAGGCTACTTGCAAAACTGCAGCTAAATCAACAACACAATAACGCCTGTGTACAAGCCCTTTATATACGGCCATTCATATGAGCACGTGCTTATATTGTGCTGATCAGCCTTTTAACGCATATACATTGTAGGAAATTGATTTTTGTGTACCACCCACACACGGGTGTTGTGTATTTACTGGCAGAGTTAAATAGAATGGTCTTTGTATGCTGTAAGGGGTGTTCATTTGTGTCTTTAGCATTTGTGTGTAAAAACTCTGATATACAATGTAATTCTTCTCAAAGAAGACATCTTATGGGAGGTTAAAACGAATTATTCTGTTTAGGTATTGTGTACACCACAAATATCCTGCTCAAATCTACCAAAATAGATCTTAAAATCCTGTTTATACATTTGTTTGCATAATCTGCGTGTTCTAAAAAGTCACATTTGTATGAAATTACACTATGAGAATTATGAGATTTTGTAGGCTATGTACTGTATGATCTTCATGCAGGTGCAATTCCTACAGTGTTTCCTAGTAACTCCACTAGAGGGAGTTGTGGAAGACTCCTTTTTCAGTGATAGTGAAGAAGGTCTAGAGTGGTGTAGTGGTCTGGGCGTTTGACTCACGAAAGGTTATGGGTTCGAGCCCCGGAGCTGAACTACCTGCAAGCATCCTTGGGCAAGATTGCCCAATTGCTCCTAGTGGTTAAGTGCTCCTTGCATGGCTTGCACCACCATCGGTTTGTGAATGTCCAACTATTTGACAAATGTACTACATGTAAGTCGCTTTGGATAAATGCGTCTGCCAAATGCCGTAAAATTGTGAAAAACCTACAAGAACTATTGTCTCCACATTTCTTTTACAACAGACATGTCATGCCTAAGACTTGTAACAGTTATACAGAAAAACACAATTATAAGGCAAAAAAAACTAAGGCAGTCATAAAAGTCTAAATAAAATAAAAACCACAACAAAAACATGATATTTGGAAATGCTTCTCATTCTCATTAAAAAGTTTGCTTTTTATTTATTCTGAAATATACAAAACACTGACACCTGCCAATCCAGCGGCAACATAGACAGGAAACAGGATGAGGTAACAGAACCATACTCCCAAAACACCATTAGAGCCAAAGGAAGAACCACTTAACTGTATACTGTTTAATGTATACACATTAAAATAGCTCACGTCTGACACTGACATACATTGCAACTAATGGCTTCCAAAAGATATAACCCATCTTTGTTCTATTAAAAAGCTAGTTCTGCCACCTCAAAACTAAAACCCAAAGAGCACCAAAAATCACAAATTTTTCAGAATACTCACATTCAAGAACACTCAGGACTAACAAATTAAAGGAAGGTAAATGCAAAACACAAATATGTTTTACAAAATATTACGTGTAAAAATACTGTAGGAGATTCTGATTTCAGACATTGGCACCATTGGGCGTTAATTGATGCAGCGGTTGGCACTGGTTTGGCAACACATTATACCTGGACAGGAATAAAGGTCCTGTGAATTATCAGCTGCCACATTACCCTGAATTGATGCTGTTGGTTTAACTAGGAGACAATACTATTCGATTGAAATGTTATAAATGGCTATAATAGATTAAAGGTCAGGTGATGGGGCTTCCTCCAACGCCACCACGTCACCAACATGGTGACTGGATATGTGCTTTAATCTCTGCTCTGATTTAGCAGCAAATAGTGCTTTCTTTCATCCTGTCTTTAAACCGCTGTGTTCACTGTTAGTGTAGTGCAAAAAATCTACCACAAAGAGTTAAGTACATGTAAAACAGACATATGAGTTCCAGTTTCTTGCCATCAAAGGGCAGTTTCACACACAAGGTTTGAGTCTTGAAATTTTAACACAATGGCTTTCCAAAAACTACATATTTTTAACATTCGGTGGATCCCTTGTGAAAAGCGCCCTTTGCTCCTGGGGTAACCTTTCTTGGTATGCACTTCTCTGTGTCTCAGACAAAGAGCAGAGACATATTTTTACTCATAAGTACAAAACACAATGGCTTGTAGTAAAGCTAAAATGTTTGTATTATTGTTCATGAAAATGGAAAAATCCATGGAATACTTTCATATGATGCAAAACTAACAAAAAAAAGGTATTTCACAAAGTTTTATGGCTGCCTTGTTGCAGCACGTTTCCACCTTCACACTTTGTGTATCAGTGCCTCAAAGTACACTGCAAGAATTTCAACAACATTTAAAGCCTCAGCACTGGCTGACTCCGCCTTCATCTCTGTTTTGGTGGCATTTGGCTTTCCGAGGGAAAATTGCGTGCCTGTGCTGCAAACGTCCATTCAAAAAATTCCCTGCTACATTCCTAGTCTGAAGGACACGTGTTGTAGTATTCGCCCCGGACCACTAGGGGCCCTCCTCCATGTCGTCCAAGTTGGGAGACATAATGAAGTGTTGGGGGTAGAGCAGGCAGTGGTCATCAGCATACTCCTCCCAGCGTGAGTCGTCGCTCTCGTGGGTGATGTAGCGCTCCCCCCTCCGCGTCTCAAACTCCCTGAGGTCAAGCCACGTCTGGTAGTCCTGGGAAACAAGGGGATAGGAAAGCCATACTTCAGATTAACGCTAATTTCATTTAAGCGAAAGAGAAACAGCGCACCCGCTCATCAAGACTACTTGAGTGAAACTGGTTTACAGGGACATTGTGGAGGGTCCACAATGTCCCTGGACTCAGACTTGGCCTTGGCCTTGCCTGTAAAAGGCACAGTCCTCAACTGCTGGAGTCTCCCCAAATTTCTCAGTCAATGATAGCATGTTTTTGCAGTGATGGCTGCAATCACAAGGGGAATTCCGAACACAAATGAAGGAATGCACCTAATGATATGTGAAGGTATATATGACACAAAGTGATTATGAAAATATTACCTGTAACCATGGGTGACTGAGGGACTTGTCCACACTATATCTCTTCCTCATCTTGACTTGTAGAAGATTGTTGATCAGATCTGTGGCTGTGGACCGAAGACAACATCAACATTACATTAACATGTTCAAACTCCTCAGTCTAAATCTACGACCAACCGGCTAATTTGCATATGTCACTATGATAAGGTAGGCGTTTCACTGTCTAATTAGCTTGCAGAAACTTGCTAACCCCCCCCACCACCACCAAATTATTTACCTACTGGATGTGGGCAGATTTGGCAGCCATACACAGTTTAAGATAAAGGTCAGATGAAAGGTCACACAGCCGCACAGATCAGCCCAGACACGTAGGTGGGGAAGATGGCTATGAGGCTGTCTGGCAATCACAAGGCCTCAGAGCTCTCTAACATTTGATTTATTCACACCTATCTCAAACCAATGATGGACTAAAGACACATTCATCATTTGCACTGCACAACGTAGTCAGACCCAAAACTACACCATCATGTCTATGCTTGTAACTTCTGCCGGCAGAGGGGTTAATTTATTTTTCCAAACTAATACAGCAGATGTTTTATTTGTGAGCCTTTTAATAAAATGGCTACATACTGTACAGAGCTAGGTCAGAACTCAAACGGTCTGTCCACCCACCCTCAGTAGAGATGTCCTTCCATGGAGCAGGCGGGTACATGAAGGCAGCGTTCTGGATCTGGTCATTAATGTCCTCGTCCTCGTTGAAGGGAAAGGTTCCACTCAGGCTGACGTACACGATGACCCCCACGGACCACATGTCCAGGGAGCGGTTGTAGCCTTTGCTCCGCAGCACCTCGGGGGCCAGGTAAGCTGGCGTTCCAACTACCGAGCGTCGGAAGGACTTCTCGCCAATGATACGTGCAAAGCCAAAATCACACAGCTTTACCTGCGGTAGGGCAAACAAACACAATGATTTGATGTATGATTATGAATATGATTCAGAAAACCTTCAACTTCCTTGCATTAACAGTGTACAGTATTTGTTCACATGCTGAGCATTGGCAGATGTAGTGAACCAAATGTCTTTTGTATTTTAAACCACCATTATGTTACAATAATGTCCATTTTATTTTGAAACACAGCAACCAAATTAAATATTTAATCCTAAATACAGTATCACCATGGGATTTTGCTACTGTATACAGTGTACGGTTACTATCACATTCACTATCACAATATGTATATTTGGACAATCACACACACACACACACACATACAGTACATACACAAGCATAATGCAACATGATTACCTGAGGGAAGGGTTCTGCTGAGGCCAGTAGTACATTTTCAGGCTTCAAGTCGCAGTGAACAATGTTTTTGAAATGCAGATGTCTCAAGGCAACCAGGATCTAGTTCAAACAAAGCACCCAAAAGCCCATATTTAGCTTTCAAACTCACTTGTCTGAATGTATATTACACATTGTCTAAACAGTGAAATGTTTGTATAATCAATGTGGCGTAATCTATGATGGAAAAAACGGTTGTATGAGCACGCTAATTCCCCTAAATAGTTCCATCTTGACCAGTACCTTACCACGAGGGCATATGATCTCATCCCATCTATATTCACTAGCCCTGGTATAAGCTAGTGCTGCACGCTATTCGGCCATGGCGCGGTACTGTACCAAACCACAATACTCCTGCCTTCCTATCCCTGGCTCTGACAGAAGTCTTCTGGGCCACATCAGAGCTGGGCCTACCGCAGCTAATGAGCCTGATGTTAATGGTCATGCTCCTGTTTGGTACTGGGGACTTGAGACTCAGGAACGAGCTGCCCCTTTAATCAGGCCACAAAGCCACACTGTGATACGACAGGCTGTAATCCATTGGAAGGGAGGGGTCTCACATGCAGCACATGCAGTCCAGCCCACTCTGCCCATTAACATCACCCCCCCCCGATACACACACATCTGCTCACCGCAAGAATAAACAGGGCCACGGTGGAGACAGAATTCAAGTGCAGCAGCCTGACACACCTCAAATGTGAGGGAAAGACAGGAAAGACACTAGGAGAGGGAAGATGCAGGCAAGAGTAGGAAGCAAGATGACAGTGAGACAAACACAAAACCAGAACTAGGAAGACGTTTTGCACGATGGGCATTTTTTAAATGGAAGGACCAGAGGGTGACATAAGGGTGAGGAGAAGAGACTTTTGGAAAACAGACCTGTGTGACGAGGAACTTGGTGATTCGTTCGGGCAGCTTGCCCCTCTCACTGGACAGGATCATCTCCAGCATGTCGCCGTGGAGCTTCTCCATGACAACAAACACCCGCTCTGGCGTCTCAAACATACATTCCAAGTTGACAATGCCAGGATGATGGAGGTTCTGCACACACAAGTTATTTCAGACATCTGAGTGCCAGCTAAGTCACAGCCAGTGTAAATCTATAAATCTATAAAAAGCTATACATCCTCTTGCATAAGTTACAGTCCATGCACTAGCAATAACTTAATAATATTACTATTAAGTTATTTATTGTTAAGTTATTTTCTACCTGTAGGATGGCCACCTCATTCCTTAGCTGGCTCTCCTGCTTGGTAGGAAATCTCATCTTGTCTATCACCTTGATGGCAACATCTCTGCCACTCTTCCTGTGTTTACCTAAATTGTGGGGTATGTTACATAACTCAATGGACTCATAGGATCCCAGAATCTAATAAACAGAAATTTAATTTAGACATACCTCCGTATACAATGCCGAACTGGCCAGATCCCAGCACCTCATCAGAGAAGATTTGGTACACTGAGGAAATATCCTACACAGAGATAATTTGGAATTACTTTATTGTTTCCACATTTACTGCTGGCAAATGTTTGGGGGGTTTCGTCATCAACAATGTGACTTCTGTGTTCCTTAGAATATTTCTGGTAATGCCAAAAAACAGTTTCACTGCAGAAGTGGAACCAAATCGCAACATTTCTTTGCCAGCGGGCAAATGTCAGCCTTTTACCTACAGACTGTGATAAAGACAGATATGTATAAACCACACATAGAAGTTATGTTAATGCAGAACTCACCACATTCTCCTGCACCTGACAGTTGGACACAGATATGCTGATGGACAGCTCTTCTGCAACGGAAAACATAACATTTTCATATTCAACTACTTTACGCACAATATTACATTGCATACAACATCTTGTAATCCTTATGGAATGCTAGATTGCCTGCATACTTTAGTTGTTCCACAACTGTCAAGCTCATCACAGCTGCTTGCAATGCAATATCACTCCGTTATACAGAATTTTATTATGCAATAATAAGCTATAAAATTGATTTGGGAAGTTATGTGTGACTAAAGGGAAAGTGTGAAAATATGTGCTGTATTTCATCATTTAAATTATGAACTTGCTCGGGGGCAGCAGTCAAAAAGTCTATGTTAGGCATTATGCTGGTCACTGGTACCAGCCTTGCTAGCATTCATATTCTGCCTGCTCAAAAGTATGGTCTCATTCCCCATTGTATAATTTTTGAGATTTTATATTCAGGCCAGAAGTTGTTTGAGCTTTTGGACCATACAGTATGCTTATTTTGTATGCAAGAAATTAAGCCAATATAAAGACTGTGATAATCCTGTAGAGCTGGGGAAGTTGACATTAGGTCGCACTGCATTGTGGGGAAATCACTGTTCATACCCCAACAAAAAGGTCATATGAAAATTAGCACGCTAAACACAGCGACCAAACAATATTTCAACCTGAAGGTCAGGAGTCTGGACTTAATATTGTGAAAGCTAGACAGTCAATGGTTTAACACGTTTTACCCCACAAAAGAAGTGAATCTCTTGGTTGGACAGAGTATTTACAACAGTGATGTTTTATGTCCTTTGTTTTTATAGTTAACATTTCTTATTAATGTGTAAAACGGCATCACAATGCAACACAATGAGGCAACAACCCTTTCAACCATCAGTTCCTAATGAACACAACTTTGTAGTTGTAGCTATTGTAGTCAACATCAATGCCTTTTCATGACAGAACTGATATGTCACACTATCACTAACACTAAAACTCAGTTTCCCCACAGTCATTTCAGGACATGACTGTTATCTTGTATCTAGAAATCACTTTCAAAGGCTCACCTTCCCTGACCAACAGACAGCAGTGATTTGAGTCATGGGCAAAAAGGGGCGAGACCGATTTGATAATGGAACACGTATTGTACTCCGCAACCTTCAGCGGGCCACATTAGAAACAATATTCAAAGGGTGTCATATCAAATACTGTATAACAGCACAGACTTTAAAACAGTGAAGGCAAGTGACATATGCCCTACATAACTGATAACTCGTATACAGCAGATACAGATACATAATAACAAAAGACATCCTACACACAACCAGTGAACCGGAGAGAACTAGATCTACTTACTGTGGTCCTTGCCTTGCCCCGTGGCACTGGCTACACTGGGCTGGGGTGTGACGGGCATCAGGGCCTGCCGGATGGCCTTCTCCCAACTTTGTGCTACCTCCAAGCCCACCCCGGACGCCGCCAGCGCGGGGCTGTGGTAGTGACTACCATTGTTCTCCCCTACGTAGTAGACCATGGTGGCTGTGAGGATTTCAAAACAGTGGGGGTTGCTTCCCTGGGCCAGGCTGCTGTAGTCTCCAGACTGGTCCACCTGCAGGATCTCAGACAGGGGGATCTCCTGTGGAGGGAGGCACAGATCATGATCCGTGTGCGGAGGCTGTGAGGCTTTCTGTGAAGAAGAAACTATGAAAGATGGAAAACAACAATTTCCAATTCCATTCGACAAAGAAAGAAAAGAAAGAAAGAAAATAAATACAGATTACACAATTGACACCTACAATGACACACTCCAGAACAACGGACGACAAGCTGCCAGCCTGTTGCAACAGTGAAATCAGTATAAAACTAGTTTGAGCTCCAGCAGTCCCGCTTCCCTCTCGCTCTAACTGGAAACACACGCTGAAGTGGCGCGACCAGAAGCAGCAGTTTGAGCACTTTAAAAGTCCCCCCCATCTCTGCTAATCTTACTGTCAAATCAAAGGAGGGAGGAGAAGTAGGGGTGGGTGGGGGTGGAATCAACAACACTCAAAGATAGCAGCCAATGAAGGCCCATACACACACACGCCGTCCCCTCTGCGCGGCTCACCACAGAGTATCAGATGAAGTGCTTGTGGTTAGCAAAGCCGGGTCACGTGAACGGGCCCTTGTGGCGCCGTAAGTGCTCTGCTCCCCTGATTACAAGGCAGGGCCTGCCTGAGGCCCCATCTGAGCACCAGCAACTGGCGCTACCGCCAGCCGCGACAGACGAAAGACACGGCAACTACTGTTCCATAGGATAGTGTACCATGTGGGCGTGTGTGTGTGTGTGTGGGTGTGTGTGTGTGTGTGTGTGTGTGTGTGTGTGTGTGCGGGGTGGGGTTTTTTGTGGGTGCACACTTAAGTGTGACAGGAATCAATCTGGCAGAGACAGAAAGAAGCCCCCATACCCCATAAAGGGTCCTCCAGAGAAAGCCACAAATACAGGGGAACTCATCTTCAAACAGGGAGCCTTTATGGCTTCCAAATGGAGAAAATGGCTGCCATGCCCGGCAACCAAGCCGCCACGCGACAGTCGCTAATCAGATAGGAGGCAGAGAGAGAGAGAGAGAGAGAGAGAGAGAGAGAGAGAGAGAGAGAGGGGGGGGGGGGGGGGGGGGG
>JAODUG010000015.1:4066237-4093831 GCA_027564795.1 Aphredoderus sayanus | reverse complement strand
AGCCCAGTTCCTCCAGCTATCACTCTCGGAGGAGGCCGCGTCCCGGGGGGCGCCGGCCCCCTGCGTCCAGCCCGAGGTGGACACCCCGGAGAGCCGGCCCAGGCTGCAGCAGGGCCACTTCGGCGCCGTCAAGAGGAAAAGCGGCGGGAGCTGTCGGGCGAAGAATGGCCGGCGGCACCGCAAGCCGCCAGGCGCGGCGGAGACGGAGTCGTCGGGGCTGGTTGACCTCAACGCCCTGCTGGAGCGGGAGTTCAGCGTCCAGAGCCTGACGTCCGTGGTGAATGAGGACTGCTTCTACGACCCATCAGAGAGCTGTGAAACAGACTCTGGCAACAGCCCCCCCGCTAGGGTGCCTGGCCTCGGCACAGAAGCTCCATGAACCCCCCCCTCCCATCCACCCACCCACTCTGGGCTGTTGGCGAGGCGAGTCTGTTCCCAAGATGGTGAGTCTGCCAAGCAACTGATGCCCGGCTCATCCCACTCTGCTCACTGCCCGGCTGGATGGCATCTGCACAGCACGTTATAGCGCCCCCCACCTCACCTTGTCTGACTTGACTGGCAATTTAAAATGACCTGACTGTTGCAGCTGGCACATTTCCTCTGAGGAAGTTTGCTGTTGGCGACCGAAATAGTTTTTATTAGGCGTCGCGTAGGAGGAACTGGGCAGAAGCTGCTATGTACTTACAGTAGAGGCTTTCCCTGCTAAACTTCGGCAGTAGGAAGTCGGACTGAGCGATCAGGACGATTAGAGATTCTATATCGCGACTGCCTTTTTGCAGTATGTTCTGCACAAAACTACACTGTTTGCCTATATATTTGAAATATTATGTATTTGTACATCACAATGTATTGTTTTTAAAGGCTATTTTTATTTATTGATAGGATTCATTTTGTAAATCTTTAGGTATTCTTGGTTAAGGCTTGAACTTTTGCAAAATATTTGGTTACTTGTTTGTTTTTTATAGTGGGACATTTTGTGACAATATGGGATTGTAAGATTGCTTAATTAAATAATTTAAACTGCAATATTTCCTACTTTAATTTTTTTATGTTTGTACGTCTTGTATATACACATTACGAGATTTTTAAAAGTTAGTGTGCTGTACATTTGAAACATTTTGATTCTTATACATATTTGACATTGTACAGGTCGGAAGAAAGGCACAAATTAGCGATATTTTTATAAACTTGTTTGCTGTAGTATATTGTAATGTACTACACAAGGCAAACTATTAGCACCCGGTTTAATTTCTGAGCAATACATTAACATGCCAATAATGCTAGCATACCAATGAATGTGAATGCCCTATTCAAATGGAATTCTTTAATAAATAAACTTTTTATCTGTGAACTGTGCCTGAAAAACTTTCCCTTCAACGTCTGTCAGTCGAGTCTTTCTTATCCTCGATACTCTGACAGTTAAAACAAAGCTGTGGCGGGTTTCTATGGTGGTGCTAAATTCTATGCTTGCCACAATGATTCGCTGTCATGAGACGTGCTGTTATCTTAGTCCTGGGGCCCAAGGTATAGTCTCAATATAAAGCAAAATGTGTGACAGCGACATTAAAGTGGGACACAGCAATAGGAAATAAACTGCAATGGATTCCAGTTAAACTTATCATGCGTCACACACCACAAGCAGGCAAAATGTACATTTTGACAAAGTCTGCCATTTTCTCGTGATGGTCTGCATACTCCTACTAGCAGTATTCAGACTGCTCCAAATACACTGTTGTCTATCCTCCAGTCCCACTGCATTTGTGAACCACACAATATATCTACCAATGCCAGTATCGTTTTAAGAACAATATTATATAGAAAGCCAAATGGACCCAAGTGCCATGCATATGTCATGCTTTGTGCAGCAAAAAGCCTATTGGAACGGTGTAATCTAATTTCATTCTAAGGTTTATTTCCCCAATGATACAAAATAGCTAGTTCATAGTTCACAGAATAGGCACATGCCTGGTTTTGTAATGGTAGGGAGAATTCCCTACCAAAACCAGCTATGGACCCAACCTTATTATTACACTAATGTGTTTTCTAGATGAAGAACCACCCACCTAATGCGTGCTAGGAGCCAATACCTGGTTAGTACTTTATGATACTAGACTGTACTGTCATTAATGACACACTTTGTCACACATCACATACTGTATTTAGATCAGATTAAGTACACAACAAGTAACGTTCACCAAAAACAGTCCATTTTCCCTTTGGCAAGTATATCTCAGTGGACCATCTGTCACACTGGCAGGCAACAGCTCTGCCACATTATCGTGATATAAGAATTGATGTACTATGTAGCAATGGTTCTATTCATATTAAAAGCTTGAGAAAATCTGCCTTGGCAATGGCCTTTTTTAAGTACAGACATATTGATCTTATTAGAAAACATGTACAGTATTTCACATTTTGTTCACATTACTATGACATTTCTTAATTGCATTACTCACACACAAACCATGCAAAACATCTTTAAATAAGACATCACTGGTATCTTTCAAACTGACAAATTCCAAGTGCTTTCTGCCTACCTTTCAGCACCATCTCCCTGGTGAATAAGAAATACATGAAGGGGAGGGAAAATGGCCTGAATTCAGTGCTGCTAGCTTGTTCCCATTCTCTAAACGATACATTTTCAGACTTAGATTTTTGTAAGCTTCCAAGGACACGGAGTTGTTGGAGGTGGATGTGAAGCAGAACTAGGGTCATTTTGAGGAAATGTGGCCACCATATGGTCATAGTTTTAGACCTATCACTGTAGATACCTACACAGCTCTAACACTGCTTTAGTCCTTATAACCACAACCCCCCCCACCCCCCCCCCACCCCCCAAAAAAACCTCCCTCGTGGCTCCCGTCTCTCCCAGGATACAGGGAGGCATGAGTTACCGTGCTCCTGCGTGCTGGGAGGGGGCATTTAAAAATGCATGTTCCTGCCAGGTGGAAATGTCAAGGCTAAAAGCAGTATGTTGTCTCTCCACTAACAGCAGCCATTAGAGGGGGGGCTCTTCATTCCTTCCCTGCACTACCGGGCTGTTCTGTTGTTGACATCTGTTCTCGGGCTGGACGGCGCCCCCCTGTGTCTGCCTGCGGAGGTGCTTCAGCCGCAGCTCCTCCCTGAACTCGTAGCCCAGGAGGCCGGGCTGCTGGGCGCAGAGGCGGGCGTACGCGTCCGCTAGGGCCCTGAAGTGGGAGATGGTGAGCTGTGTGGGACGCAGGGACGGGTCCACGTCCGCCTCGCGCAACATCCAGCCAGCCAGCTCAAGACGCCGCGCCTCGGGGAACAGCATCCTGGGAGGACACGATGATGCAACTTTAACAGGATTATTCAAGTCATGAATTCAAGTCTTTCGCTGCTATTTCAAATGCGAACGTTAATGGAAAGGACACAGCTGGAAGCTCACAAATTGTTAATATAAATGTTCCACTGAAAACACATGCGATGAAAAACACTTGCAAAGTATATTCTCATGTAAATAAAGAAAGAAATGGGCATTGCAATTTCATGACTCACAAAAGGCACCTAGAACAGCACCTTTGAGTTTCTAAGACATTCTAGAACAGCGGCTGGCTTATGAAAGGCTTTCACAGCCCGCTTGTGCTTGGCAGTCACCTAACGTTAGCCAGCATCCTCCGCAGCACAGACAGTTCCTGAGAGCTTGCCGGTTCCTCCTCTCCAATCTGGTGCCGCCAACCCGCTGTGGTTACATAAGTTCTGCCTCTTCGTGCTATGACACCTCAATGACTCATAATTGCTGCTCTCTTTCAAACAGCCAGCGATCTTTTGTTATACGGGCCCACACACACACACACACACACTTTTCCCAAAGAGGAATGGGGGCGATGGTCAGTGTGCTCCGGGAGGTGTGTCTGTGCTCTTAATGCTTGAGGTTTTTGAGTACCACTCATGGGGGAGGACATTCAAATTTCAAAGTTCATACATTGGTTACAAGCCCTGCAGTGTGTGTGTGTGTGTAGACATCTGTGAGGTTGTAAATGGTACAGAATGGGAAAAGCAGAGGTGAAGTCTAATGAATGAAGCTAGACCAAGACAGTATTGTCAGACGAAGGTCAGTGATGAAGAGGAAAGAGCAAGGAGGAGTATGTAGGGGGAGAGCTGCTTACTCCACTCCTTTGTAGCAGTACTTCCTGCGGAACTGGAAGACGTTGCGGACCACTTTCTCCACCAGCTGGAAGGGCTGCTGTATCTGGGGTTGAGTGAGAGGGGTGAAGTGGACCACTCCCACATCCACCTACAGGCAGGGGGTGAGAAGAACACATCATGCATGCATGCATTCATTCATTTATATATAAAGATGTGGTTTCTTTTTATTTTATTTCAAAGAGAGTGAGAGGTGACACAGCATGTACAACTAGCTAGCTGGCTGGCTAACCGGTTGCCACAGTAACACCTGTGCGATGGACCAGAAACGGAGCCCTTCTTATGTGCCTCCCTCCCTCTCCCACACCGTCACACTGCCGGTCCCTGGATCACCGCCATGTTCTCTCAAATCCTGAGTATGTATTGCACCCACTCCTTGTTTATCTCCATCCTTACCTTCCATGGTAAACATGGCCATGTATACTGGCATTAGAGGTAAATGCTGGGAAAGGGCTTGGATTGACTGTGGACCTTTTAGGGGGTCAGTCTGGACCTGTGTTACTACCGGTTGGCCACAGTGAAGTGGTTCACTGCTTGTGAGAGGGCTCATAAGAATACATAGCAGCATCATATACAAGAACAACCACCATAGCATAGAAAAATGCTTCATATTTTGTACATTATTAGAAATATTGTAAAAATTAAACATAATTTTAAAAATCCATAAATCATGTCACAACCCCCTCTATAAGCATGTGGCAACCCTTCAAGGGATCCTCACCCACAGTGTGAGCCCAGGCACTGGAGGAGGAGGTGTGCTGATGATGGAGGTTGCGGTGAGAGCCCTGGCTCCTGCCTTACCCCTCCGCTCCCCCACCCCCCAATCGCTCCTCTGTCAGGCCTAAGCCGATATGACAAACTGTTGAAATAATCGTGCCAGAGTCAGCATCTCTCTCTCTCTCCCCCTCCCTCCCCCTTTCCCTCTCTCTCCCCCTCAAAGGTCACAAAGAGATCAGAGAGAGACCATCTACTCTTTCTGCGGATGTGTGAATGTGCAGTGCTCTGTGGGACATGGAGAAAGCACATTATCGGTCTCCCACACAGGACACTGAGGGGGTTTCACATGAAGGCTTTTAATCCGCACGTTATATAGCTCAGGGGTTGGTAGGCCAATCGGGCGGAGGATGCTCCGCTGTGTATGGACCAATGGCAGGGCCCGGTGCTGGGCAGAAGAGCAGAGCGGTCTCCTGCCTGTCTTGTCTGCATATAGCTGGTTAGACTGTAGCTTTGTTTCCCTGGTGGGACAGAACTGAAGTAAGGGGGGGGGGGGGGGGTGAACTCTCTTTGACTTGACTGGATTGACTGACAAGGAGGCTTCTGGGAGAACCCTCAGTGGTGTCAACCTGTTTGTCTGTACACGGACGAGAATGTGACACCAGGAAGTGGAATAGAGTGGCTTCACTTGAGGATGCATTGTAACACACAAATTCAGGTAGGAACATTAGCAGAACACGTGAATGACAGAAGGACAGCCGCACACCCTGCATGTATTCCAATGGTGAATGCTGATATGATATAAAATGTACCAAATCAGGCGCTCACAATAAATCCACACGCATCCACACTAAGATAGCTTAGTCTATTTTCTCTCTCCCTCACAGACAAACATAAATACGCAGGTAAAATAAATAGAACGGCATTTAATTCAGACAACAGTAGACATAACGGGCCCTATGGGGATACTTGAAGCTTGTATTTATGGAAGACTGTGACTCATGCGTGTTCCCAGCTGCCTTTAGTTTTTCCTGGGCCGGGGCTTGGCGAACATAATTGGAGGAGGAACACTAAACAGGTACAAGGACGTGCATAAGGATCTCTAGATGAGCATGCTGGATTGAGTGCAGCCTCCACATCTGTGGCGGTGCTTGTTACGCCCGCTGCAATCTCTCATCAGATCTCCCGTGTGACACACAGACGATTGGCTGCTGCTGGTGTTGCCCGCTGCAGTGTCGGCATTATCCTGCCGGATTATGCCGATCTATGCTGGTAGTTTACCCGGCTCTCGGGCCATTACTGTATGGATTATGGTAGGATAGAAAGCATGTCAAACTCCTAGGTTAGGTTCCAAATGAACGATGTTCTGACACAGTGGAATAAACGCAGTTCTAAATGTATGCTCTAAGTGCATCCACTGCATAAAACCACACTTGATGTGATGCTGAACACAGCTTAACATGCTAAGCTGACTATTTGCTATATAAATGAGGGCACTGGATTTGGCAACTTAACCTTAGAATGAGTGAATTAGTAAAGATGAGGCACTGAGAGCTGTTAGATACAGTACCTCTCCAACTGTCACATCACCATATTAATAGTGGCTTCATATACAGTATGGATACAGCATTACTACCAGTGCACGGCTGATGTTCTGGCTAAAAACCAGAACACCATATGTCTGGCAGAAGTAATACAAATACAATAAAAATAGGGGAAGCCTTTCATTTCATATGCTGCTGGAATAATTAGGTAGTTTATATTCCACGTCATGATTTAAGAGAGGAGCACATGGGGAAAGTCGATACCCCGGCCATAGAAGCAGCAGCAGCATTTCAACGTCGGGCCTGTCAATGTCACTTTGCCACATGTGATTTATGGACGGCCTCACTACACGGCTTCACCAGGTAACACGCATCTAATATATCCTGCTGCCTGCCATCAATCCTCCCTTTAACATGCAAGGAACTTCCATCCTAAATCACACGCCGGTGCCAGGGTCCTCCGCTAGGGCACTCCATGTCCTCCTCCAGCTCAGAGGTCCTGAACTGGCATCAGTTTACTGACCGTCTCTCACAAGCTTAAAAGCATTCCTCTCCTACCCCTTCCCATCATCCCTTATTTTCCCTTATGGATCATACAATATAGACAGCCATTGAAGATGCTCTGAATGTAAATAAACATCCATTGGTCCCTTAATTGGCTCACAATATAAGGATCTATACACAAGCCCATGAAGTCCTGTCGCTTCCTCAATCCAGCTAATTTGGTGTTTTCAAAAACAAAGACTTAAAATGTTAAAGCTACTATGAATCCACTTCCCCAGCAGAATACTTATGGCTTAGTAATCTAACTCACATTCACATGTTCATCTCAAATGAGAGCCACACAGTGCACATTCCTCTTGGATAGAATTCCTATCAGATCTCTATCTAAAAGCAATTTGTCTGCCCGTGTGCACAGCCCAACACCTATTCTGCCCCACATGCACATCCATATTAATACACTGTCTGCATTTCCATATTTCATGCGTTTGACCTTCCCGGTCCTCAGCAGGGAACTCTATTAGGCTTGGCTCTCCCCCATTGCCCTGTGGTTTCTCCAAGACCCTTTACTCTTTTCCCCACTGCCGACATCTCTCTCTGCCTTGCCCGGTGGTGTGTGAGCAGTAATTTGTCATGTCCCTCTGAGCGGAACCAAGATGAGATGGCAGGGCCCTGAGGCTCCAGCCACTGTAGCACCTGTACAACCAACTTACCCTTACATAACGCTAGCTTCTAGGAGAAAGCCAGGGGGAGGGGGTGGACGGGAGTAACTATATACAGCCTGAGAGAAGACACCACTAAGATCTACACTGCATGTATAATGATAATGCCTTGAGAAGACAACCTCCATTACACCCTTGGAAGAAGACAGGCGCCCATAGAAGCAGTTGGGCTAAGGAGGTGGGCGGCTTGACTTCCCGTTCTGGTCGGGCCAGCCTATTTCCCATGCTCTCTGACTCATTGGAACAACTGAGAGTGGAGCCCTAGCCGTGGCAAAGATCAGCTCTGTAGAGATTACCGGCTCTATAAATACGTCCAACTTTGACCAAAACAGCAAATACAGGTCAGGGAAAGAATTAAGCAAACAAAAGTACTCATGTCAGGTCTAGTCACTGTTTGGATAAGTAATAGAAATCCATAAATGCCAGTATGTGTACTTTAGGAGTCAATCTTAAGGAAAAAGAAAGGAAGGCTGTTTGCTCAAGCAAAAGCCTGGCTATTTCACAGCACGTCACAACGGCTTTGCCTCCGATGGATTTACACATACACACGGCTGGTGAAAATAGACACTAGCTCCAACGTCAAGATAAGATGGCATCGACAGGGACATCACAGTTATAGTGAGACACCTCAGACCTTAACTGTGAATAAACCACCTCTGCGAGACGACGAGCACCAAAAGCAATTACGCCCGTGGGGACATAAAAGACAGAAAATGCAAATGGTGTAATAAACCCCACCCCCACCCTGCGCGGGTAAAAAAGGCAGTGTTTGGTCCTGGCCGTGCCTCAGAGCTTGGCTGAGAGGTGATAAATGCGACTGCATTTATAATAGCCTGCGACAGCTTCACACACACCACAGAATCATACCTTTTTCTGCCTCTTTCACCCCCTTCCCCTCTTCAGACCATTTATCTGTTTGCCTCATTCCCCACAGAACAACACTGGCATCAGCATGTAGGACCTCATTGGTTACCAGTGTTGAAGCATTTCTCGTCTCGCTGCAGTGTTAACCCTCCAGAGGCCCACGGCAATGTGCTGCTGAAGGTCAACACATCACCAAACCTCAGGTAATAATACTACTGTAGCCAACTACTGTTTACCGTCTTCACGCTGAGCCGATTACAACGCCACAATCGCTCCTGGGGGGACTGTGGTTGAAAACAAAATGGGGGATAGAGAGAACGTCGGAGCAAATTAAACCAACGGATCAATACGTTGACAAATCAATCACCACCAACCTCTTCACAACAAGTAATGAGTGCACATTACTGCAGCCGAGGCATGCTCGTTATGTGGCAGGTGGGGGAGGCTAAATAATATCCTGAGGCTGGCTGTTTGTGAATTTGCCCATGCAGCAGTATTATGGCAACACACATCTGCGTTTTCAAGGGTATTGCGTCTTATGAGGCCTGTCTCTCCCTCTGTCTCTGTTGTCCTCTTTGTCATTCATGAATCAAGGCCGTCCTATAGCCACTCCCTCCCCCTGCTCCACGTCCTCTACAGGGAGGAAAGAAGAGGCGAGCAGGGGCAGCAGCTGTGAGCTTAGCCTCCCATTGAGTGGTAGCTGTTGAAGCCCGTGCCCCGGGGAGGGTCAGTTGTGCTTTGGTGGGGCACACATGCTCCTCTGCCCTCTGGACGCATAAACAACGGACACCTTCAGACGACAGATGTCTGGCCATCCAATCGGCTCTTAATCAAAAACATCATTTTTACTTTCACCATTATACTATTTACAGTTATGTTTAAGGGTGTTATGAAACATTTTTTATATATCTGACAGCAACAGTACCAAACAAGTGTTTCATAATTAAAAAACACCAAGTAGGTTTAATTTAAAAACATTTGATAGGTTGACAGCTAAACTAACGTGCATGTTAAACAGTTCTACATTTAATCAAATGTGGGCAGGATAAGCAAACCCCTAGCAAACAGGCCTTTTAGCTGTGGTTGAGGTTTTTAGAATTACTGCAAGAAAATGAAGTAAATACAGTCTTCATAAGCATCCTGGTGCCATCTGTTTGTGCAGACCTCTTTATTGTCAGTGCTGTGTGTATTTATTTCTTTATTAATTATTTCTATAAGCATTTGTTTGTTTTTTGTGCCTTTTAACCATCATATCGTCCTTGGGTTTCAAACACACTACCTTGTTGTGCCAGCAGTGCACATCATGTCTGTGTAAGCTGTAGAATTATAATTGCAGCCTTCTATCTGCCACAAAGAGCTAGTGACTTGGGTCAGTTTGACCCAGAGGACAACAGGAGCGTTAAGCTAGTTTTTACCCTAGTAAATGTGAAGTATGGTACATCGTACGATTCTATAAAATGTCTGGCTAGTTTGATAATAATGTTTCTTAATTAATGTAGGACTTTGTTGCCGACATGCAGCTCAGCGTGGTTTCCTGAAATAAATAGGGAGGTATAAAAATTATATTTTTTATAATATCGCTTGACGATGGTTTGTTGTTGTTGTCGACACTGACAAAGCTAATCTCCGCACCGTAGGCGTGTGAGATGTTATTGAGCGAAGCAGCGCGGCGCGTTCCTGTCGAAGTCAACTTATGGGCTTTCATTCCATTCGGTATCCACTGGCCAGGCAGCTCGTGACGTAGCGGCTCCACTCCAGAGCACGGGGACCGGAGCGGCAGCCTTTTGTCAGAGGCTTCGGCGCGCCTGTGTGGTCCATGTCTGGGATGTCCTCCTGTGATATACTGTTGCTAAGGGAATGGACGAGTTGAATGGATTCGTGGTACGGGCTGACCCCTCGCCCACTCGCCCAGTCTATGAACGTGTGCATGTGTGTTTACAGAAATCACTGCGAACAACGTGACGCGCCACTGCCAGCTCTGCACCAGCCGGGGTAAGCAATCTCTTACAGCGCCTTTTCGTTTTACACTGACTTAATTTCTTGCATTCGCATAGACTAAAAGACGAACGCTATGCAATTGGGCTAACTGCCATATATATTTGACGAAAACGTAATGAGACTACAAGTTCTATTATTTATTCAAGTTCTATATATCCATAGTATTACTCCAAGTGTTGAAATAACCCAAAATGACTGGGGTACGGATACTGCAGCTTTAAGTCAACATAGCGATTGAGTATCGCAAATATCACAAACTAATTTCCCCCTCCCTAGTAACGGAGCATGGGGCTCCAGTACAGGGAATATGCAGACGCACATGTGCACGAATCCCAACGTTGCGCGTAGCAGTTACTGTATCAGTCGGGCACGCACAAGTGCTTATCGTTTGGGCTTCGTGCGCTCCTTTGTTCCCGCTATAAAAGTCTGCATGTATATAAAAAGGGGAGAGTGAGCGAGAGTGAGAGAGGACCCACTCTATTGATTTTCTCATTTAATTCTATCTCCTCCAGCGTAGCGGAGCCGCAGCGGAGGAACTGAGGTACCAAGGATTTGACTGACAGCTGGTCTCCTACCAGGGGCGAGGGAGCGAGGCGGCAGGGCGGGAAGGGTCGCAGCGCTGGCTGGTGCTGGGTAAATGCTGCCTGGCGAGGTGGGGGGGCTAAGGCAGCAGCCAGACCGCTTCTGTGCCGGGCGGAGGTAGGGAAGTAGCGGGTGGTGGGGGTGGCGGGGGGGCAGGGGGGCGGGGGGGTGGGGTTAGGGCAAAAGGATGGCATCGACGGGCGTGCAGATTTTCGGCTTCGTCCTGGCGCTCCTGGGCATCATGGGCGCCATGGTGGCCACGCTGCTGCCCAACTGGAAGGTGAGCGCCGACGTGGGCTCCAACATCATCACGGCCATCTCCCAGATGCAGGGCCTGTGGATGGACTGCACGTGGTACAGCACGGGCATGTTCAGCTGCACCCTCAAGTACTCGGTGCTGTCGCTGCCCGCCTACCTGCAGACCGCCCGCACCACCATGGTGCTGTGCTGCGTCACCGCCGCCCTGGGGCTGTGCCTGGCCTCGCTGGGCCTCAAGTGCACCCGCTGGGGGGGCGGCCGCCGCTCCAAGCGGCACGCCGCGCTGGCCGGCGGCGGCTGCTTCCTCGCCGCCGGCTTCCTGTGCCTGGTGCCGGCGTCCTGGTTCACCAACGAGGTCATCACCAAGTTCCTGGACGCCCGCGTGCCCGAGAGCAATAAGTTTGAGCCCGGCGGCGCCGTCTACGTGGCCTTCGTGTCGGCGGGCTTCCTGCTCATGGGCGGCGCCATGTTCTGCGTGTCGTGCTCGGGGAAGCGGCGGGGCCCGCGCGACCTGGTGCTGCTCCCGCCGCCCGACAAGCTGCTCCTGCAGCAGCAGCAGCAGCAGGAGGACCTGCAGCACCAGTACTGCTCCCTCTCCCCGCTGGACAACAAGACGGGCTACAGCCTGCAGGACTACGTGTAGCCGCTGACGGAGGAGAGGAGCTCCGGTTCTGCTCCGGGTGGAGGGCGAGATCAAAACACAGGGAGGGAGGAATGACTCTGCAGACGTTCCCCCCCCCCTCCATTCCTTTTTGTTGTTGTTGCTGTTCTGCAAGCACAGGCGGTGGAGGTATTCCCTGAGCGGCGACGTGGAACAGAGGGGAGTGTGCGTTCGCACGGCGCCAGGAATGACGCCGCTGCAGAATCGAAGGAAGCCGCTGAACAAACGCAGACCATCAGTAAATCAGAGGAAAGAGTTCCCCGGGAAATGGATTAAGCATTTAAAAAAGGAAGCTGTCCGTGTATATTTTTCCCCCACCTCGCCAAAGGTTTGAATCGAGGAGAGAGAAAAAAAAAAAAAAAAACAGGAAAAAAACAACAACAAAAAAATAATTTAGCTGCTATTTACAATCGTTTGGTACCCTCCCATTCGGCAAAGTCTGCAATACAATGCCTGAAAGAGGCAATATAGTGAAAACCCTTCATAGCAAGCCATTGTAGTTTCTACATATATGCAGCCTCTAGAATGCTAAGTGGAAATAAATGGTCATATTTTTGCTAGCTAATAGAATATGTTGATATTTTGCCTCTAAAGCATGCTGTGTGGAGCCTGTCAGTGTATTGATACAGTGGAATGCCTGGTAGAGGAATGAGACTTAGCCACACAATGCCTGTGCCTGCGTAGAGGCAGCAACATTAGCCTGCTGAAGCTGTTCAAAGAGGACGACTGGGCAGACTAGACAGGGGCTTGCTGGGCTGAAGATGAGACAGAGATGCAGACAAACAGCTGCCCGGCTCTCTCCCTGCAGGTGGAGATTACAGGGAGATGGAGAGTGTGTGTCAGTCTCTCTGCCATGTTGCTTTCTCCTTTAATAATAAAACGAATAGGAACGGAAAACAACCGCAGCCAGCTACCCATTTCATGCTTATGCTCAAGCACCACAGACAAGCTCGAACACGGATTAGGCATCACCCCGCAGACAATAACACACGAGCACACATAGCACATCCACCTCCGCACACAATGGCTCCATCACACCCACAGACGTGCAGAAAGGCTTACATACACCCCTAAACCCTCAGTCACACATAGGGCTTGATGCATGCGCTCTTCACTCCCGCTATCCACCTCCTCACTGCCATGGAAACGGACCCTGGTGCCCAAATATCTTTATTGTCTGAGGGTCTGTGGGCGGTGGTGGCGGTAGGGGAGGGCGGGGGGGGGGAGGGGGTCTCATCTCTCCATCGTTCCATGAGCTCTCTGCTGAGCCTCACTTCACAAAGGGTAGCTTTCACTAATCCCGTGTATTAGTCAGTGACATAGGGCCATATCCCGTACACAGACTGAGGATGTAGTAAATGCTCTGTTTATGTTGTCCACTGTTGCAGTCTGTGTCCATGTTTGACAGCAGAGAGAGAGAGAGAGAGAGAGAGAGAGAGAGAGAGAGAGAGAGAGAGAGAGATTCTGCTATTGGGGCTGAGTGTCTAGCTGTGTATCAGGAAGCTAAAAAAGGTTTGAGTCATTCTCCATATGTGACTTGTTTTTCAAAATGCGTCAGCAGTGTACATATGCTACCGGCCTGCACCTGGCCACCTTGCATTGGGTTTCTGTGTCTTAAGTTGCTTGTCACTTGAGCACCAGCTTTTTATTTAGCAACCTGACAGTTCTGACTTGACCTGTTCCGTGCTGATTCCCGTCATACTGTAATTTGTCTTGAAGGCATGATGCAGTGCATGTAATCACACATAACTCCCACCTCACATGTCAGCAGTACTCATGCTTTGCCGCAGTCATGTTCTCACATGTGTTTGTTCTAAGGGAAAAGGGTGGGAGGTGTTCAGTTTCTTCAGAAACGGCTTCTATAGTGCCAAGAAATGAAGAGCTGTGCATTCTCTCTCGCTCTCCCATAAACACGCAGCTTCCATAGGGAAAAGCAGATGGCTAAGCCCAGCTCGCCACCTGCAGGCTGTTGCCAGCACACTAGGGCATCTCTGCAGGCAGGCCTGCTGGTCCTGGCAGCACCTCGAGTGCCGGCTTCCTATCCTGCCAAACTACCCATCAGGCCCCAGCACAGACCACGATCACTGCCCAGGCTCTGTAACCAATGCAATAAACTAAATGAAGAATGTGCAATGTCGCCAACCAATACCAACACGTCGTGTTTTCAAGAATGTGCCAAACTGTCATGACGAGTTTTGATACTGTATTAACTTGTGTTTATTTTTTTATTATGGTTTGTAAATTAATTCTACACTGGCAAATGTTTTATGGGTTTGTTCTGCCACACAAGTCTATTTAGCTAGCTACTTGTGTACAGTCTGACGCAGCTTTCCACAGTTAATCTGTATGATTATTATTCCTTCTATCCTAACACATGACATCTGTTCACGCAGAATGCGTCTCAAGTATGATTGTTGATCTGGGATTGTTTAAGTAGGGGGAGTAAATGTGTTTCAGGAATACTTGTTCACTGCTGGCTTGCAGACTGTACGCAGGTATCTAGGCTATCAGTATCATGCTTTACAGAGGGATTGTTTTACCCTTATTTTTTTCAATATCAAAAAACCCATGGTCATATCTTCTTCATAAGAAGACTATTGCAGTGCACATTTGGTCGTGTTACATTGTTTGACAGCAGTTTGTTTCGAGTGGCTGAGCAATCCAAGCTATCTGGGCCAGTACAAATGTACATAACAATTTGCAGTCTGGAAAGAAAACGGTGAACCATTTCTGTCTGATGAGATTCAACAGACAAACTTCACGAGCTAGAGATTTGTCTTTTCTATGGCTGTGCAGCTTGACCGTAAAGCACACCATTATTCCATTTGCTTACAAATGGCCAGAGAGCAGAGGGACTAGTCTATAAATGCCCCTAAAGAGCCGCAACTGTCCTGCAAACACCAAGATACAGTTGAAAAAAAATAATTATCGTTTTGATAATTGCAGCTTATTTTTGTGGACGCTTTAGCACTTCTTGCTTTGCCAGAGTGTATACGCTGAACCGTTCACAAGTTCTGCTACTGTTGTCTCAGTGTGCTTGTGCAAGTAGTTATATTTTTTACCAATAAAACTATTTTGTGGAAGCAACATGCCTGTGTGTGAGCATGCATGACAGAAAAAGAAAACAAATGTGCGATATGGCACTCATTTTCTTGCCAAATGTACAGAATGTTGGATGGTACAGGCCATGCCAAGTGTAGGCAGGCAAGCTGTTCATAGAGTTAGCACACAGCCTCTATAGAGAGAAAAAAGTTAATGGCTCACTTAAAAGGGAGAGCTCAATGCATAAAACAATACCAACAATGTAAAAAAGATTTTAGGAAGTACCTTTAATAACATCCACAACCCGAGTCATTTCTTATTGAGATGCAAGCTTATGCAAGTGCACAAATTACATAATTACACCACCCATGAGTCTAAAGGAACCAGGACCGTATTGGTGGTTTGTTGTGTCCAAGAGGATGGTGGAAGAAAATAAACATGGTTCACAGGTTCAGGATGGTCCAGAATAAACAAGATAGTTACTCCAGTCCACGGGAGTAAAAGAGGAAAAGTCATGTCATTTTGGCCTAGTCTTCATCAAAATGAGCTTTTCCAGCTTCAAACTAACCCAACTTAAGACAGGACTGATACCTACTGATATACCACAGACATGAATTAAATTTGCTCATGTTGCAAAGCAGTCTTCACAGTTAACTAAACTATCAATATTTATCTGTAATTTGTTTAAAATTGGAGGCATACTAATCATATATTCTTCAAGATTAATAACCGCGTCATGTAGCCTATATGCTGTTGGTGAGCCTATTAACAGTTACTCCAAGATAATATACGAGAATCTGGGCTCTCATTACAGTTGATTGGAGCCCAGCTGACAACAACCAGACAAGAATTTTCCTTCCTGAAACAAACATGGATTATTCAAGGCCCCATCTCTCCTCCTCTCACTCCTTCTGGTTATGCAATAACAGGGGAGATCAAATAACTGCTCCTCTCATGGGGGATCGCTAATAAGATCCGCTCCTCTGTGTATTTAACCTACATTTTCCTTGAAAAAGGCTTTCACCCAGGGTTGCAGACGTGATATATTTGGAATGCAGGAGCTTATATGCGGGTGTGAGCTCTTCTGAACCATGTTGATTTTGGTCCAGGAATTAATAACTCTCTACGTTAATGGTCAAGTCTTACCATGAGCCCCTGCCAGGGTTTAACCATACAACCAACTCCGAAAAGGACAGAAACAGACCACATACAGTAAGTTATATGTGGGTGATAATAAGACAATGGCCAAACAAAACAACAAAAAAATACAAACATGTACATACTGTACACACACAGTCCAAAACAATGAGGCAATGCCAACATACTAGTGAAATTCAAAGTGTAGATCTACAGTTTGAACGATGACTTCAAGTGGGTGTGGATTAAAATTCTGTAAAACCACCGCCCTGACACCATCAACAATCAAAACCTGTTGGCAGTAGCCTACACTGCTGAAAATACAGCTGGGCTCTAATCACTCCAGTATGTCATCATATGTAATGTGAGGCACTTTGTTTTGGACAAGCATCACCATCGTGAAGGTTCATATTGGAAATATAATGCCCACATCAATGCTGTGGGAGAATGACCTTCGTTCGTCATAGCCCCTCACAACAGACAGCCCCAGCACTCCTCCACCATTAGAGAATAGCAGCAGTGACCTTGGCAGGGATGTAAACTGCTGAGAAAGGCAATATAGGATACGTAGATGACGAAAGGGCATCTTGTAAGAAAACAATACACTTTGACAGTTCAAACGGAGGCCTTTACTCATCAGGGGAATTATGTTGGTGGGGAGATTCAGGAAGGTTGGTGGTAAAAGCAAATGAGACTGGATATTGTTCAGGTCTTTTCTAGCATTTTATCAAGCTGCAAATGAGCCATTAGAGTATTGTTCACTGTGTTTTGAATTCACTTGATGTCACCCAAGAGAAGACAGAAAATAATAACAAAAATAGAGCTGGTTGGGGCATTATTTTACATCTACGCATATACACAAAAGCAACGCAGTCATCAATTAAGGGAATTATTGTCATTAACTGAAACAATGTTAACAATTGTGTTTTTGAAATACCACAAGAACAATGTTAATGTTTAGCCAATATTTTCCGCTAACGTCTGTTTCCTCATTACGGGGAAACACTACTCATTAAGAAGGGCAAGTCAAATTCTAAACCCACTAATTCTATTATAAAAATTCTGCAATAACTGCATAAAACTAGAGTGCTTGAAGACATCAAAACCTGTAATAATTTACAGATTGATCCCTTTCATGGGCATATAGTTATAGCCATCTTATTTTGGCAGACTAGGTGTACACCTCCAGCAATTTACTGACCTTCTTTCCTTGGAATCTGACCAGATTTTCAGTATTAGTTCTCAAAAACACCTGCACGTTTTCTTAGCACACACGCTAAACATCGCTGAAATTGCAAAAATCCAAGTGCTGACTCAAAGTTTAGCGGGCACCGTCTGTTGTTAGGAAGAGCAATAGATCTCTAGAGATCATGATAAGGTAACTGCCAGCCTCTGCATTTTGTTTGAGGAATGAAAGGAGACTTTTCTTTTTTACTTTCTATATCCTGGGACACTGATGTATTGAGACCAGGCCTTCCGGCATTTAATACTTCTTCAACACAAGTTATTGAAATAACTTTCCCTATACTCTTGATACCATGTTTGACCCCATTTATGGGCTAGGAATAGGCCCAGGCCTAGATGAATTGTGTTCTTGCGGAGGTGGGAGAGCTGTGCAGACTCACTTTCAGTGTTACTGTTCAGGGGAGAGCTGGGCCACTCCAGGTCACGCAGGAGGTATCCATCAATATGCCTGCCATCGCATTACAGTGAACTGAGGTAGGTCACATTCAGCACAAAGACGTCCTTGTGAATTCTATGCATACAATAGGCCCTTATCATCCAGGGAAACACAGGTGTACAATAGCTAATAACATTAATTGTAGGTTTGTGTCTAGTTAATGCCTAGTTCAAGGTTATTTTTAAACTGGGATTTTCCTGCTTTGTTTAATAAATAAATAAAAAAATGTACGTGTCCATACAGCACTGTTTAGGAAAATAAATCTCCATTCACATGAAAACGCAATAGCATGCTTTCAAACCTGTGAAGAAAAACGCCTTATGTAAGCAAAGAGATAACAGCGCACATTATACCCCCGTTTGCATGTGGATGAAAGGCTGAACCCTATAGAAAAATCTAAGCATTTAATAATAGCCGTATGAGTGTGGACTATACATTTTAGGTGTAGCAGTACACAAGTATAGACAAATCTAGTGAAGCAACCAATACATTGTCAATGCTGGGGAACTGGTATACCTAAATGACAGACCTACAATTAATGCTATGAGCATTAATTCATAGCTCTGTGTTTTGCCTACTATGACACCTGTGTGAAAAAGACACATTACTCTGGCACAGAACACACAGTATGATGAGCAAACAAGCCAGCTGTATGCGGAAACAATAGAATAGCTAACTGAAAAACGCATCTGCTGTACATTCTCGTACCAGACGTACGCCTTAACTGTGCCCGAGAGCCGTCGGCCATAACGGATACGCAATGCAGCAGTAACAGATTCAATTTGGGCTTCGCACATGTGGCCTGTGGTCCTCGGCACAGGGCCGAGTACAAGGGAAACATCTGTAGGGGCCTCATCCTGCGAGGCCGGGTTGAGTGGTGGGTGTCGGCTGATGCAGCCATTACTCAGGGAGGGCTGATGACCCAGACAGCCATCTGCTGGAGGTACGCCTCACTCCCCCTTCAGATCCATCTCTGTCATGAATGAGTCTTTGGGCGCTCCTTTGCCTTCACTCCCAGCCACCCCTGTCCAGGGGGGAAGGCTTCCAGCACTTTCCACCTCTTCATTCACTACATACATCACACAAACTGCATCCATCACTCCCTTCCTGTTCACTTTAAGCTATTGCAGCGTTATCCACCACCACTGCAGCCTCTAAGCTGTCTCTGCCTGGGGTCTGGTCCAGTCCCACACCACCCATCTCCGTTTCATTTTGCCCATACGGAATATTCCATTGCATCCTTCCCGCTGTCCTACGGCCTCCCACATCCTCCAACTGTGAACACCTGTCACCATTTTGTAAGGCGCGGTTCCAGTGAGAGTCACCGACATGGTTTTCTTCCTCACATCGTGGAGACGCCGGCAAGATGGAGGGCCGGGTGTCCATGTTGGTCCTCTCCACAGTGACCACTAGACAGCCCTTGAGACCCCAGCCAGAATACTAAGCAGAAGGCCCACCTTACCCTGGCTTAGCTTACAGAGCGGCGCAGCAGGAACGCAGCTCCCATTTCACTGTGATTTATCTATACAATTATTATCTCTCTTAAATAGCAGTGAACGGGAGAAGCAATTTGTAGACCTCTCATTGTGCGTGTGTCTGTGAGAGAATTAACAGGAGGAACATGTCTAATAAGGGAACGGTTGGTGTGATCTGCGACAGGCCACTTCAAGCCTGGGGGCGAAGCAGCCAATGGCCGCTCACAGAATCCTTCAAGGACGCTCTCCATCTCTGGTGACAGAGAGGTGTGGGCTGTGGGCGAGAAGAACAAGACAGGCCTATCTCCTCCACTAGTCATTGCCCCCCCCCCCAGCAGCAGCTGATGTAAAAATGGGTTCCATTTCCCCCCCATCTCGTCAGCCTTTCAGATACACTTTCCTATAGGTAGACAAGCAGCCAACCCAACCCACTCTCCCCCTTCCCCCTCATTCCTTATACCGGATGCCATTTTCTCATCAGGGCTACGTGGTAAGGCCCAGTGGATTCATTGTCTCATTGTGGCTTTGATTTGACACCTTTTCTCTTTCTTCACGCACACAAATAAGGTGTAAATGGGGTGCGGCCCACATGCGTATATAGCATCCCACCTGCTGCCTCTCATTGTGTTCACCGCGCTGCAACACTGGACAGAGGTGCGCGTGTGGTGGGAGGCACATCCTCTAATCGCTGAGCTGAAGAGCCCATCCTGACCCGCTGCAAGGAATTTCAGAACACGCGTGACTCATACGTGCGGGGGGGGGAAGGGGGGGTAACACGGGGCGGAACGAATGCACCTCCTGCTCAGACGTGACCCCGAGACCCGCCGGGAACAGACATAAAGAAAAGGACGATTGTAATTCTATCTGAATGAATCCCTGTGCATTTAGGAGACAATTGCTGATCCGAACGCCACAGAGAGAACAAGATAATAGCCGCAATTAGAACACTGAGCCGATTTGCTCACAACGTGCTACAGTCAGTCAGAGGGGGAGAGAGAGAGAGAGTCACAAACAGCTGCATTGGCAGGCTCCCATTAGGATATGCTACCTGGTTTCCTATGGACTGGGTGGTCAGTCTGTCGTAATTACAGCACAAACGAAGACATACTGTTATGAGGTTCTGTACTGTAACACTATCATATCTCCTTGATATGGGTCTGCAAGTCCCACGTGGTTGGATTGCACATAGCTGGTAGTGCATGTCTGCCCACGCAACTACTGAGTAGGCGATTTTCCTCTCTACCCCTCCACTACATCCACTCGCATTGCAGTGAAGTATTAATTGGTGTGTTCAGGTGGGAATGTGGGATTCTGGGGGGTGCTATACCATAATGAAGACTTTAATGCATTCAGACAACATTATTTTCTTTCATATTACAAAAGGGGAAGAAAAAGCCCAATCACATCAACCTATGATTTGTCTTAAATCAAGCAAAGCATTTTTGTTGTTCAACCGACTCAGTGTAATTACAGCTCTGAGTTGTTTACCGCTGAACACCGGCAAACAGCAGGGAGCTGGAGAGACCTTTACACAGCCTACCAGTAAAATATGGGTACATTGTGTGGTGTGGTGTGAGGCGGCATTGAAATACTACATGTGCTCTGTGGTCCTTTATAGGACACCGTCAGCAGGAGATGTGCTCATCAAGCAGATGCCAGCTCTACTAATGATATCAGCGCTCCCAAGCGTCCATTAAAACATTTAGCGGCGGTGATGGAACGGAGGGATTAGGACCTGTACTGCCATGTGTGGGACACTGATTTGAGTGCTAAAGCTGGAGACTTGCATGCATGTGTAATCCACACAAACCTGTACAACCAAACAAGAACTCCATACATGCGCAGGCACACTCATATCTATATAATCAGCGCATTGAAATATGCACACCAACACAAGGAACAAAAAAAGAAAAAAAAAAGCTGAATATAAACACAGACTTTGTGAAAGAGTGTGATGAAATAATAATGAAGAGACATCTCTTCTGAGAGAATGAGCAATCAGCGCTGCTTCACTACGCTGCTGTCTTAACTACACATCAGGGATTAAAAATGTACCAAGATGGGCCTCCTAAAGAGCCTCGACATCTTCAAGGGACCCATCGGTCCGGCTCCGACATCAACCCAACGCCTATGCTTTTGTTGGGGAAGACAAAAGACATGGTTTCATTTGTACCAGAATGTCACAGAGCTCCTGCACCTTCCAAAAGAGGAGCGTGCCTGTCAACTCACATGACCGTATACTCTCTACAAACCAACGCTGGTATTAAACACCAGCATGTAGATTTTCTATAACCCCTGCGGTCCTACTATTAATCCCTACCCTGGCTCTGTCCCATTTTATATCATTCGAAACATTTTCCCTACACCAGTGACATGCAAAGGAATGCAAAGTGAGCGCTTGAGAGCAAATGGGCCTTAAAGAGACACGAGACATCATTATAGACCGGGGTGTGATCTCGCCTTCTCAAAGGCCCACCAGGCATCATTATAGTCTAGATGGGGTCCAGAGGCAGCGGGGAGACTCACAGCCTTAATGAAGCCTTGAGGCGGGGAGGGGGGAGGGCCGCGGGGGAGATGGGAAAACTAAGACGTTAGCTCACGTTCACACATCCCGCATGTAAGGTGCGTAGGTGGTGTGTGTGTGTGTGTGGTGTTGATAAGATAAACATGAAGGAATGCCCCACCTCAGGCTTGGGGACAAAGGCTCTTCCAGGTATGGTGAAACAGCTGTGGACGGTGCAGAGGTACTGGGCCATGATGGACAGCCGGCTCCTCTGTCTGCTGCCTGTGCTGGCCGTCAAGCGCTGGGCAGGAGGACGGGCACAACAGCACAGCAGTGAATAATACATGGACAATGGCTTCCTCACCGGGGAGGGAGGCAGACGTAAAACATTTACAGCCAAGGTCATATGAAAAGGCTTAACGCCACCATCCATTTAACACGACCCATGCCAGCAAAATGCTGCTAAATAATATAGCTGTAAGACTGGAAGTGCTCTAATCTGAATTATGATGGTGAAAATATGTTAAACGTAATAACAACGCGTGTTCTTTGCTTACAGTTAAGATGGAAAGGGTGGGGTGCCTTCTGAAAGTTGCTTACATCCATCTTTTTTCTAGGGATTTTTAGAGCCACAAACATGCACTAATACGTATTACTCCATATACAGTACATTCATCACTGTAATGTTTTCACATAGAGAGGGTCGCCAGGCCTATCTTACCAAAGATATGTTCATTATATGCAGATGCATCATGTTGACCAAGTCAAGAATCACACACCCACCTCTGCCACTTCTTTCTGGAACGTGAGAGTGAGTCTGGTGCGTCCATACACAAAGGGCCCTGTTCTGTTGGCAATGCTCTCCAGCCACTTGATGATTAGAGGGGTTGAGACACTAAACGGCAGGTTCCCTATAATATGGAGGTTCGGGGGATCTGTGGAGCAACACACACAGTTATATGATGAACAAGATGAAAACACATTAAGACTTTGGTGTGGTAACTGTCATGCTCCCACCGTCTTCCCACGGCTTAGTGAGATCCGGCGGGAATCCCCGGTCCATTCTGTAGGTCAGGATGTCGCCATGAACAATCCTCACCTTGTGAGGTGCAGCCTCAGACAGCAGCTGTGGAGATGGTTATGACATTATGTTAATTCATTACATCTGCAGCCTATAAGGAGAGCATTATGGACACTGAATGGAAGAATAGGCTTGTGGCCAGCAACTATAGCTATATTGTGTGTCATAAAATAAATTACATTTTACTCCTACTCTGTAAGAAGTGTGGAGGCTATCAGAGGGAGTGGGGCTGAGCTACAGCCCAGGCGGATTTGAAGTTTTATAAAACCGCTCTCGTTCTGCTGTCGGTGAGAAGGAAAACTCCTATAAGCAATGCTGACTCAGACCAGACACTGATACAGTATATCAACCAAACTGTATGGGATATGGTGCAAAGAAGGAGCCCAGTGAAGCTACTGTATGATCAGAGTTTGGCGGTTTAAATGCTCATGCTACTAAACTGATGACACTAACCAAACTAGGAAATGAAAGTGCTAGAGCTCACAGCATGAATGAACAAATGAGCCTGATGCACTTAAGGGCCAGATAAGCCCCATGAGCCACTGTGTACCTTCAGCCCAGGAATGAAGCGCGAGTCCTTCTCCACCACCAATAAGTCTGCAGCCCCGGCATTAAGGATGGAGCGTGTAATTCCCCCAGGACCAGGACCCACCTCGCACACATGGGCATCCTGCAATCTGCCCGCCTGACGCACAATTTTGTCTAAAAAGACACAGCAAACACTTTACTAACTATTATCTAGTCAAGCCAGTTGTGAAACTGATACAGTATTTCTTAGAGGACTCATGTCACAGTATTTACACCATACCCTGTAAACAAAACACCTTGATCAATATCAACATTGAGAAACAGTTTGTAGTGCCTCATACCAATGTGAGGATGAGGTTGGGAGGGATTAAACACACAGTCACCTTGTTCAAGGACACAAGAGTAGATCAGACCTGCACTGCATCACCGATAATCACATTAAGGACAAGCGGCAAACAATGGTCTCGGTCTGTTCATATTAGCAGGAGATCTACTCAGCCTAGCGCATACAGAAAAGCCTGTCAGTTTCGATGCCTATGAGCAAGCCTGTGTGGGGCTGTGTAGTCAAGTGCACTGGATATGAACACAACACACCATTGTGTCCACAGTGCAGTAACAGCAGCAGTAAAGTACTTTCGCTAGCAGGTGTTGGTGCATTGCAGATGGAGAGAGCGGAGCAGGACAGAAAAAGAGAGCTTGGGGGCTAATTCACCTGTGAGCCTCATGTCTAGAAGGAAGTTTTGGGACAGCTGCTTCTCAGCCCGCAAGTTATACAGCTTAATCACCTCACCGATGGTGGGAAGGGGAGGCAGCCGGAAAGCTGCCAGTTTCTTAGTAGCAGACATTTTCTTAGTAGCACTGTGACAACCTACAACAGAAATGAATGATTGATTTAAATATGTTTAAACTACAGATAATGACTGCATGTGAGTTGTTCCCTATACAACTCACATGCATCCAGGAATTCACAGAAATAAAGTTATCTACATATCTGACGTGTTTTTTAGCCTCTTAATCAGACTATATGTTTACCTCTACACTTGCACAGTTTATTACTAAACTCTGTATCTTGATTATTTTATTATCAAATCAAACGTGAAATGTTTATACTATAATTTAGCCAATGCAAGATCACACCTGGCCATGCTAACAGGCGAGCCGCACATTTGATCTACTGCACCATCTAGTGGGATCTGAATCAAATGGCAATGTGAACTAAAGTGACCACCAAAATGTCCCATTGATTCGCTACTCCGGATGTTGTCCTTCAATTATATGAACTTTTATCTGTAGTCATGCCACTAAAAGACATTCAGATTGACACTGAAGCTAGAAACGTAGGTAAGCAGACATTCTCCTTTATTTGTTGTTATGTGAATGAATGCTATACAACGCAGTGTGTAGTTTTGGGTGTGTGTTGTATTGCGGGTAGCAAATAGTCAACTATAAGGAGCCAGCTTGTCCACTAAGAATTCGATAAAATACAATTCGATACAAACTGCTCATATCCTAAATAGTAGGATGTGATATCCAACACGGCTATCTGTACAGTTGTACATGAATAGCTAACATTAGGCATGTATGTTGCCTACATAGCATTTACAGCCTGTAGCATTCGTTAGCTAAAATCATATTATTAGTCGCATGCCTTTGACTGTGTATCCTAAACAAAGTTAACACAAGGTTACAATGTAAGAGAAAACCCCACGTTTCTCACCAGTGTAGATCCACCGTAAGCTACCGCTTTCGTCATAAAGCTAGGTCTAAACCTCCAATGAAATTGCAAGACATAATAAAGCAGCCAATCAATTGCAAGTAGGAGGGATTTAAATTTGCCCTTGAACAACCGTTTGCTGTTGATGTAATGACAATATTTCACAGACAGAGGGGGCATTTTGTAGTCAACATGTAGGCAAATAGTCTACTGTAAGATATTTTAATGAAAAAGCTACCATAAGTGCATATAATAATTTTGTATTTTTGTATGCCTTGACTTGTGATTTCACCTGAGATGCTTTAATTCCCTAGTGTCAGTTTTAAATACTATTTCATTCATTCCTTGTTCCAATTCCAGCCTAACCTGATCAATAACATAGCAATAGGCTGTTAAAATAACCATGTGGTGTTGTAGATAAGAGACTTAAGGCATTTACCACAGGGGTCATTCTAGTATGCCATATGCTGGTCCAGAAGCTCATTTTTTTAACTGGAAAATACTCTACCCCCTTCAGGGTTTGCGACTGAGTGGCAGTTAGGCCTATGTATCCTGTGGTGTGGCTGGCCTTGGCAGAACTGTTCAGAACTGAATAAGGGGGAAAACACAATTGTCTTATGTCTGCTGCTATGGCAACAGAGATAAAGTGTTCATTTTCGGCCAGAAAGTCACTCCCTTAAATCTGTTATTTAATTACAGGGCACAGCATTAATACCAACCAAAAGATCTAATCCTAAATGGACAACAATAATGAATACAAGAATAAATGGATTAGAAGAGGAGAACATTGTTAATCGAGCAGTGAGCACAGCCTCTCCTAGTGGCAGGAGTTGCAAATGACATACCTTGTCCACAAGCAATAACATGCCATTCTGCCCATATGGGTGACATTTGGATGTTGTAAATTAGTAATAATTTAAAATACTATAAAAAGTTACTATCCCATCTCAAGCATCTATATTTCATTTTTGTAATTGTAAGGGATGAAAAACCATGGTTTATCTTTATTTTTTAGAAAGAAATAAATTAGATTAGAAGAAGAAGGAGTAAGGAAATGAGCAGGGGTAACAGGAAATGAGCACTGGGTAACTGCTAGTGCTAGTTTAGTTTGGTGGAGCACTTAGTGGTGATGGGCTCCCTCATCACTCCCTCCCCTTCATATTGCAAAACTGATCTTAAATGTCAACTACAGTCATTTAAACTGTCAAACGTATTACTTTTATATTAAGTAATATTCACACTAATAAATCAATAAAATAGGGGATGCAACTCATTACTGTTAGTCATGTTACTCTTTATATGAGTAACTGGATTTGAAGTAGCAGGACTGAGATTTTCACATAAAATGAGAACATACATTAGACATTAAATAGATACATGGCATTAATGCTAATTGCATGTGACGAAGCATATTCTAGAGAATAAAAAAAAAAAGTTTTTTTATATATAAATAAATGACATTTCAGAAATAAGTTATCAGGAAGGTATGTTGAGATTGACTTTCTCAGTTATATATCATCAAATACAAGAAAGAAAGTGAGATCATTTACTTTTTGTCTTCTCATGACTTTCACAGCATCCAGATGATGTAACCTCAAGTTACATCATCAGTCAAGTGACTTCTGGAGTGTTCGATGTATTTCAGAAGAGGAAATATGTTACAGTAACAGGAGTTAATGAAAACCTGGTGACATACTAAAATGTGTGTTTTAACTAAAATATTAAGGATTTCAGGAAACATTGCTATTTTCAGTGTTCTATAGTTTTTATTATTGTGGCGTTTTATCTTAGCCCATAGCCCTCTATAGGTTCAGGGGCATTCTCCCCAGTGAGAAAAAATAATAATCATAAATGTCACTTGCATGCACTATTTTCATGCATTTTAAAAATATCTTTATAATAAATAGTACATTAATATAGTTTATTGTCAATATCTCCAACACAATATCAAATCTAGCCTAATACAAGATCTGAGGGCAATTGAGTAAAATGTAAGGGCCCCAAAGACCACATAAATGGATTGAAACCCTTATCGCATAGCTTTAGCCTTGTCCACAGAAGCACTTGCTGGGATCGGCCTTGGAGGCAGGAACTAAGACAAAACAATCATGATTTTAAAATTCGTAGAAGCAGAAATAAAGACGTTGTCAGATTATCGGAGTTGTCATCTGATTTTTTTTAAGTTATCGCTACAACGTATGTTGACCTACATTTTTCTATAAAAGAATGTGACCTAAACCTACGAATTTTAACAATAGTGAGAACCACGCATGAATGACTTTCGCGCGTACAGTACCTGTAGTATCTTAATTTTACCACCAGGTGGCAGCATATCTTAAGGAACAACATCAAACCTCGCACCCCCCCCACCCCCCACTCTCTCTCCCTCTCTCTATCTCTCTCTCTCTCTCTCATCCTCCCT
>JAODUG010000015.1:4037631-4051426 GCA_027564795.1 Aphredoderus sayanus | reverse complement strand
GGTTTAGCGCCTTCTATCTGCCACAAAGAGCTAGTGATTTGGGTAATTTTGACCCAGAGGACATTACGAGGGTTAAGTGGATATGGCCCAATGTGTGGGAGTGTGGGACCTGTCTTTTTACCACTCAAACCTCCAGTGGCCAATAACAACATTATAGCCCTGTATGATTTAATGATGGTGTGACCAGATATTTCTTCATCACAGGTAACTGTTACGATATGTTCCACACATAACAATCTCAACTCAGGTTTCAGAGAACAGGCTTTCCAGGTTGATGCTTTAATATAACTTCATCCGGTTTGAATTCATCTTTAGGTCCACCTGGAGAGAAGGGAGAGAGAGGGTCTCCTGGATTGGGAGAGAGAGGGCAGAGAGGACCAAATGGTCCACAAGGTAAGATGACTGGTCTTTGCATTTAATCTGTTCTGTTCATTATGCAACCTGCTATGCCCCTCCTCCAGTTACAATGAAGTGTGTATCACAAGTGTCATCTTGAATGCTTGCAGTTGTACATTGTTCTGCAGTACTGTATGGGTCTAACATTGTTCTCCAAAAGTTCTTTTATTCCACCTAGAACAATTACAATGACAGACTCCAATGACACACAAAGATTTACCTCTGTGTCTCAGGAAGGGCAGCGGTAGTGCATAAATACTTTGGGAACAGTCCAAACATATTACTAACTCTTTTTCACTCCTTGTCTTGTCAACTTTCCTTAAGGATTTATGACTACTGTGTGTGTTGGTTATCTATACATCCACACACATCTAGTACGATTTTGTTAGCCTTCAAACTTATATCCATCACTTGGAGCTGTTTTTAAACTGAAAAGCTGTATTGTTTGGTTCTAACAGTGTTTTTTAGAAAGATTTATCCATGTGGAAGAAGCTGAGTTGGTCCACATCTGCAACTGATATTCATGATGTCTCGAAATCTATACTTCTCTATTGCCAAACCCCCCATACACTGGCAGACATGTTTCTGTGAATGAAGTGACACTAGTAAGCAACAGTAGGAAGTAGTCCATAATGATGACTCATGTTTGTGTGTGTGTGCGTGTGTGTGTGATTGATGTACAATAAGCTTTATTTGGTGGCTATTGACAACACATGGGCTCACTTAAGGATGTCAGTGAGAGACAGAGAAGGGGGGGTTGGAATTCCATCCTGGGTTTACTCCGTCTAGACAGACGGGGCCAGGGGGTAACACTACAGAGCCTTTGACTTTTTTTTTTCTTTTTGGTCAAACTTTTCAATTCGAGTCGTCTAAATATTTAAATTACAGAGCTACAAACTAATGTCACCCCTGCGGGTTTTTTCCACTGGAGAATTACTGGTGATGTCAGCGGGTTTCCTTCTTGGCTCCTGAGACACAGAAGACCCCTCTCTAAAACTGTGCTGCCTTTTCGCCCTAACCTGCAGGGCCACCAGGCGAGTCGAGAACAGGTCCCCCTGGTCCCTCAGGCTCTGCCGGACCCCGTGGCCCTCCAGGTCGCCAGGGTACTCCTGGGGTGAGAGGACCACCTGGCCCCCCGGGATACTGTGATTCCTCTCAGTGTGTTGGCATTCCTTACAATGGACAAGGATACACAGGTACGCTTGCTACTCTGTAGGGCATGCATGGCACAGTATTAGAAACAAGACTAAGTGTATGCTCACTAATTTAATTTGCAAGTTAATGCACTTTTGCTTTGATGATGTATGGAGATGAGGATGTAAGGGTTCTCTCTGTTCAAAATGGTAGCACTGTTTGACGGATGTGAGCCATAATTCTAGTTTGTTTGGGTTTTTTGGGGGGATTTTTTGAGAACCCCTACATTCTATGAAATTCATACATTACTTAAAGTATTGAGACTGGCATGTTCAGCGTTCTACTAGTTAGTGTATGATTACTGATATATCATGAGAGAATGGAATGCTAATAACTTAGAACTGTTCTGTAAAGACTCACACCATCTTTGAACTATTTTCAGGTTCGGCATAGTAAACTTTCTAAGCCGCCTGTGCAGCTTACACTTTGAAGTCCTGTTTCTGAGATGTTTGCCCATTCACTAAGGGGCATGTAAGGATAATCGCCATGGACATAATTAATGAACAATTCTGAAACAAATCGTAAAAAAAGTCAAAACAAAGGAATGGACTGGCACTAACATCAGCTCACAGCTACAAGCTGCAGTGATGGCAGCCTACTGGCCTGTATGCATCTTGAACCAAAGCCCGTGGGAAATAGAGAAACACAAAGAGAAAGAGAGCATTTCTACCAAGGAAGGAGCATGCACAAAACAAAACACCCAAAACAACTACTAACAAAAGTGGATTTTACAACCAAGGCCAGTGTTAATGTGGAGGTGACACCTGTAAATAAACGTTTTGCCTTGTAAATGATGTATGACCCACAACGTTTCCCCTAAAAATTAAGTTAACATCTGTATTGAGCTTGTGCTTTATAACCCTCTGCTTACTTACTACCAGCATAACCTCTTTTAAAATGCCTTAAGTGAGTTACACAGCACTCATGTCCAGAGTGAAGCATGTACCATCTGTAGATTTAATCATTGTTTTCTTGGTGTCAGTGCTCAATGTTGCTGTTTTGTCATTTCCATTTTTCAAATTTTTTTTAAATATATTTTCTTCCTAATGGTGTACCATTATTATCTAATACCTCAGTGGGTGTTATTGTACATTTCCTCACTTCATTGCATTTTCTAGTAGTTTTACATTCAGATGTTTATTCTCCATTGTTTTTTCTGATTACTGAGAGAGCAATGTAGCTCTTCTGACTTCCCAGAAAAGACTCTAAAACTATAGAATAGTTTTATTGTAGTCACTTTGTGAAGTTCATAGCATAGTGCAATAATGTATAATTTGTGCATGTGGAGACCAATTGTAGGATGAACTCATTATTGATTGGCCAAACCAAATATTTTCTAGCTAACCGCTACGAACCTGAGCCTGAGGTAGTGTCTATACCTGTGGAGCAAGAAGAAGAGTTTGAGACAGTACAGTCAACTGGTTATTCACGAGACCAGCGATGAAAAGGGTTGCAGCCACAAGACGGTAATGAAAAATAGCATCATATAGACACGAAAAGGAGTTTTCAGAGTGTTATATAAAAAACTTAATGGGTTTGATACCCTTAGCTTTATTGAACGTATAGTTTTGCCATAGTGAAAAAGTTTAGCAAGATGAGTACAAAACAAGATGTTTCATCACAAAACCTGTGTGCTTGCTAACTGTTCCCTTAATTGTCTCTGCTTGTAATATAACTGCATCGAATGTTAATCGGAATCCAATGTGTAATGCACTAATCATGTGAAAATCAGCAAATATGTCAATGGTATGTACTGTATATGTACCTCAATCCTTTAAGAACTTATGTTTTTTTTATAAACGCAAATGTAAATCAGCAACAGTATTTTGACAGCATTTCCAAAATTGGGGACAGTTGTTTTTAACACTTTTTAGTACACCTCCAAGAGATTTCTCAGTGTAAATTCTTATGTCCTGAAATCCAAATGATGTGTTCAGCAGTTCACAGCTGATTTTTACCAAAGGTGGAATTGCATGTCTGTGTTGTACATTTAGTGAGGATTTCTAAATCAGAATATAGCTGTTGTTTTGTATCAATGCATTTGGGATTTTCTTGCAAGACTATGGACATAGAATTGCTTTTCTCATGTTTTAACTGCACATTTGTGAATTCCACAGCCTTATTTTCTTATTTATTTCTGAAACAGAAGAGGCATTTTTCAATAAAACTACTGAAAATGTAGCATTTTTGAATGTGTGGATTTTCTCGACTACAGCTATAGTGTGTGTGTGTGTGTGTATCGATAGGAAGCTGACCTTTTTTATATCCACCAAAGAACACAGAATAGGTTGCATTTTGATTAGAAGCCCATGACATTTTGTTTGTGACATAACCCCAGTTCACTGAGAACAACATATCCCATGCACACTAAATAGGACTTGATTAACCAGATAAATTGACCTTCATTATTTACAAAACATAAACTAGTGTTTGAGCCTTGAAATTAAACATATAATAATGTACTGTATGCATAGATTACATTAATTTAGCCATTTTCAAGATGATTGCTGTTCTATGATGTTTTAACAATTGCACACAAATTTGTACTTGAAATCTATAGAAAGAGATTGAGCTGATATTTCAACAGACTTTACACAGCCATATCCATTAGCTCTGCTAAATGAGAAAATAAGTTCCAGCCTGTTGAGAGCTATATGAGACCATTTCATTGCTGTTTCAAGGGGGAATTCCAAGTGAAATGCCAGCGATAACAACCGGAGGCGTGTTATCGAGGTCAAGATCACCGCCACAAGTAGACATGGGAAAAGTTCTATTTGGTAACATCATTGGCAGACACTGTTCCGATCTGTAATAGTTCGCTTTAGTGGCTGTTGCATCCTCACAATGTGGGAAGCAGTTTTGTGAGAGCCTTTAATGTGGCATCTCAGGATCCACAATAAATGTGATGCATTTTTTGCCTGAGTGTTAAAATGCCTGCAGGTAAGGAAAGTACACATCTGGAAAATGTTAGCTTTAAAGAAGACAACAGGCAAGTCTGTAAAAGCACTTTAAATAAAGAGATAATTTTATATCAGAAGAGTCAAATGGGAAAGAAAGCCAGGCTTGTCATGTAAATCTCTCATCAGCACTACATAGGCTTGTGTGAAAGAACATCAAATCTAAACAGCCTTATGTGGATGGGTAATACAATATTCTTAGCATTGCATATTTTTTGCCACAGCTCTCATAGCTCTGACAGACCATAGTCTTATACTGTACTAATAAGGCCAATATATATATGAATATATATGAATATATATATGAATTAGAATTAAACTGTGATCACTTTGTGGAAACCATTTAGTGGACCATGTTCTGATGACTGCATTACAGCTACCTTTCAGTTGCAGTTGGTCCTTAGGTCCTTAATTAAAAGGTTCACATCCATGTTGCCCTCCTTCACAGGTAGGTTTATTGACTGGGATTTCCAAATGAATGAGTACATGTTGATGTTGTCTAGAAAATACATGAGCATGCATGTAAGTGCATGCAGAACCAGTTAAAGCTGAAATTGTTGGCTTGAAGGAACTTATACCACTATAATTATGTCTGGATTATGTGAGTGGCGTATTTTTTCCACCAATCAACCCAAAACAGAATGTACTGTGTTTTATAAATGAAAGAGTATGTATTCAATATTACAGTAGATCAATAAAATATCTACAGTAAAATGCTTTGATGTACACTCAGAGATTCTCATAGATTCCAAAAGTGTCTATGTGTCTATACATCTGGCAAACCCATTGATACATATGGATATTCAAAATCTTATTTAACCAGTGAGTTCCACTGGTTTCTGAGGCATTGAACATTATAAGATATTTTCCTTGAATCTTCACAATCTACAATGTATTGCATTCATTTATCAGGTACATAAGACTTTATGAGGTTTTAATACCATGATGTTAAAAGGATCAACTCATGCAATCGGCAAACTGTGCACTATAGTGAAATGAACCCTGCATTGAAAAGCAATTATAAAGAATTGAGAAGAAACATTTTATGTGGACATTTAGGAGGCCTATGAAAACACATACATGTAAATTGTTGGGATCCTAGTCAAATGACGGATATCGGGCATGCAGAAGAACATGAAAACATGTGGAAAGTTTTCTTCAGAATTATGTTAAAGTGCTGCAGTAGTGACCTCTATGTTTTCACGATCCAAAATAAACGAAGAAGCTGTTTTTTTGTTAAATGTAACTTTTGTAAAGGTTAACTTGATAACAGGGTAACAATGAGGAAAATCCGGGGCACAAAGACATACAGTACACAGTATGTGAAGCTCAAATCTTCCTTTGTACCATGCATCATTTGCAAGGTTGACAGCCATTTTGGACACCAGTGATGTCATCCCCAAAGAAAACATGTCCTTCACTTCCTCACCCCTCAGAAAGATCAAAGGGAATTGGATTCAGTGTTCAGAACATTAAATTGAAGGCCAGCTTCCCTTCCTGTTGATTTTGCACATGCCTTGAGTGGAATAAAACCTAACATGAGTTTACAATTCTATAACAACAATAATTACCAGCAATGTTTAAATGGAAAATAGATGTGCATTTGGGTGACAACCATCAATATGCTTGCTTTAGATGGCACCCATTAGTGCTGAGCGGCATTGATTCATTGCTTGCCAATGCTTGAGGATGGAATGAAGCAGTCCTTTTGAACTTGAAAGAGGAGGGTCTACTTAAAGGGCAAATATTCTGTACACAGACAGTAGGTTTCCACAGATAGAGATGCCAAATGCAATAGCGAAGCAGCTCTTCTCTTTGATGTGTGTGTTTAATGTGTTTAATGAGTGCAATGAAGAGGCTGACCAATATGGGGAAAGTCTGCATTTATTTAGTAGATAACATCACATTTTCTCTCAAATATAGGCTATTACCACCAGACACATCACAGCAAGCAATGTGAAGAGATATGGTTTTATTGCAACAGCATTTTCTGCAACATGCATAACATTTCACAACATACTGTAACTGTAGACTTGAGAGACGTGCTTTGCCTCTGAGGATCCAAGCAAAGCCCAGACTTTATATGGACCCCAGTGCTTCAGATTAGCTTTGTCTCTGGGGTTTTGACATCAAAGTTGTTAAGTTGATTTTCCTGTACGACCTTATTTACGACACCTACACTGCTAATGTCTGTCATCCTGGCTCAAGGCTTCACCCACTTGTGCAGGAAGTGCCACACGGAGAGCCCAGCTGTGGAACTCATTGAAAAACAGCCAACAATTGTTTTCAGTGCAGCCTATCCCACCAAAGGTCTTGTTGATGTTTGTGAAATGTCTGATCTGGTTGAAGTGTGAGCTGTGATGGTGTATTTTCAATGAAGACAGAGTGGTCCCAGATGCAGTGGTTGTGTACAGCGCTTGTATGGAGAAAGTAGCTTTTATACGCATTAAAAATTAGCAATATTTTAATTTACATAGAATAAAAAATCCTGGGTGAGAATTGTTAGATAATATAACAATATGGACAAAGTAAAGTCCAATACAATTGATTTTGTGTTTTGTTTAATCTTTGTTTGTTAAAACACTCAAACATTTACTGTGTTTATCCTGGCTTTTCAGGGGCTGTTAGTGTGTTGCCAGGCAGCTGTGAAATATTTTATTACAAAAGGATATCTCAAATGTATGCTGTGGTCCATCTGTTCCTCATAAAACACAATTTCCTGTCATACAAAGCCTTTTTGATTGAAATTTCAATTACACGTTTTATTTAATTCACTTTCAAATTACAGTGCCTGTAAAAGAATGTTCGAATGCAGTGCCTGTTGCATATAGTTGGTTTCTTAATTACAACTGCTTAAAGCAGGTTTGTTTATAATGTAGATTGATCTGGCATGCATTTTATCATGTAAAAGCTCTGATGAAATCAGTTATATAATGGTCTCCTCACCAGCTGCTCTAATAACAATTATGGTGACTGACAAAATACATGATTTCTCTGGGGCATCATTGTGAGTTGCATCATAGTGTACTGCAAATTTAGACCATGTGATTCCATTAGAGAATGGAAAGGAGGATATTTTGTTTCCAAACGTCCATAACTAGCACAGGCAATCTTCTGAAGTGGTCTAGAATAAGGAGGATGGTATTTATGCAATCAGCTGGTCTATGTAAAATGAAAAGTCATTTAGAATAACTAAACCTTTTTGAATTCTGTTCTGAGGTCAGAATTAAGCCCCATGAGTGTATCATTCTGTCTGGGACAGGGGGTTCTTAACAAGCTAAATATAAACAAGCACTAAATATAAACTAAATTAGAAAATGGTAGGTAGTTCTTGTTTCTGTAAAGACAGGGGCACCCTTGAATGAAATATTTGGATATGTGCTTCATGGTGAAAGATGTTCTTTTCTGAAAACCTCTTCAGAGTTTCACAGCGAAACATTTAGATAAAGCATGTTATTGCTACCATGTATGTTAGCACAATAGCAAACATTGGTAACACTTTAAATATGGGTTAAATACAGGTTAAGTAAGGTGAAACAAAAAATAAGTAAAACATAAAGGGTCTGATTCTATAAAGTATTGGTTATTTACTCGATATTTTAAAACATTTTACAAAACAATATTCTATAACTACGATTTCAAAATCATTGTACTTCTAAATGTATTTATAGGTTACTAACACTAAGTGGGTCATTTCTGCGTAATTTACAAACAGGAACGTAACTAAGATTTCTAACGAATTCAAATGTAATTATAGTTCATTTAAATCTTTTACAAATAAGTAGACATGTGTTTACCTTATAGACTACCCATATTGTAGACTAATGTGACTGACCAGACAAAAGAATTTGACATTGTGTTACCCAGAAACTTAGTACAGTAGTACTAATATATTTATAGATCATATCCAATACAGAAATACTTGTTTAGGCAAATATAAAGGGTCTCATATTCCAACACTAATAACTCAGTTATCTTTTCTTCTTTAAATCATGTATTTAGTTTAAAAAATTAACTTAAACTGAAGTTCAAGTAATCCTGTTACTGAATATGACAGATGGAGCTGATTCAGTATGTGTGGGTGATTGTGAGGGGGCCTGGAAGTTGTGTCTCCCTAGAGGACAATGGGGAGTAACCATTTTTTCCTTACAGAGAGAAAATGCTCTCTTGTTTCCTAGTCAAGACACCACAGCTGCCAAAGTGGTGGTCATGGTGACCTATGGCCCTTCAGCAGACGGGAACCCCAATCCCCCCCAACAGACAAAGAGTCTCCATGACTCAGCTCCCTGGAGTGTCTGGGTGAGGGGCGTCTGTGAACATCAGTCAGAGTACAACTACATCTTGCTGTGCTAGGAAAAACAGTCATAAAGACAGTAATCTCAATATATACACTTTTACAAATACAAACCCTTTTTTGGAAAGTTACTTAATTTACTTAATGGCATGGAACAGTTATTTATTGTGAATGATACCTTCACAACCACCATTGTAAATGGAAGACCCTTCAGTATCTTGTAGATTTGTAAACATACTGTACAGTACTGTATTTCACTTATTTTGGAATGTGGAGATAAGTACATACAGTAACTCTGTGATGTATAGTAATAATTTACGAGTCTGCTGCAAACTGAGTATATCAGATATATGTATTTCATTGTGTAAGAACATTTGGGTATTACACCCAGGACAACAATAAATCAAAGTGCCTCTTGAAATTGAGCACACATAAGACGCATTCCGTGACTGATTTAGCTTTGCTGTAGTAGTATTGATTATATATTTTCCACAATTTGTGTAATTATATGTATGAATGCTATTGTGTTTTCACACAGTGTCATTTTGTAAAGTAGTATATACTCCTAAATTGCTCTTAACCAATAATTACCCTCTAATGTCATAAGGGTGGACCAAACAGTCTACGCCTGGAAACAAGCCTCCCAGAATCTACCATAACTTTCACCACACCAAACCCATACCTATATTTAACAATCTCTAATCTAAAACCTAAACGTATTGCTCAAACTGAGACTAAGATCTAGGATTACTGCCACACTAAACCACTGACAGTTCTGTTACCCCACATGGCACACCCATAACATAATCAAAACTACCCATTTGTAACCTGACAACATCAAAGGGCAATAACTAGCTCACAGGAATGTTAACCAGTTTGTGAATATAATCCAAGAACAAGGGATGTTTGTCAAGGAATAAAGATAGATGTTAATCTATGTCCTATGTGTTTAAATCACATTATCCATGTTTCCACAAACACAACACATCTTTGATGAACTCAACCATGAAAGTACTGTACTAGTTCAATATACTGTATGAATCAATTTCTTCAGAATGAATACATTCTGTACACACCTGCAGGTAAAAAGTGATTCGATGTGGTGAATCTGTTTCATGCTATACTGTACATCCCCAATACCTTCCAGGTAATGGCAACAGGGACACAGACTCACTTTCAGCTTTATGATTTGACTAACATTTCTGGACACACACGTAACCTCTCACCAATCTTCCCAGCAGACTGGGTCAGTTACAACTCACAGACCGTACATCAAGGCTTGATGATAAATAAGTTTTCCACCATGGCCATAACATTCAACACCAAAATAATGGTGGCTTAATTTTTCCTTTATTGACCCCAATAGGGAAATGTGGCTTTTTCTATTCGTCCTTATCGTAAAAAGGATTCATCATGCTTGCATTTTGTGTTTGATAGAAGTCTTACTAGGACAGATGTTATATAAATCATGACTGCTTACCCATGAACATTGTTGAAGCATTCAACAGCTGAGAGCGTTCATTCCTCTGTAGAATGTACAATATGTCATGATTAGAGACAAGTGAAGTGCATCATCACGTGATACGTGTGTTGCTGTGCACTCCTTGAGAACAAAGCTAGGTGAGCTCTTGCATATGTGAGTAATGTCTTTCTCAGAATATAAAGACTATGGGAAACTGACTCTTTTGAGGTGCTACTCAGTGGGGTTATATCCATTTGTGGGTAGGAGGGACATTCCTAAAAGATGATAGTGGAGATTAATAACCCCATGTTTATCAGTAATGGACTTTGCAGACGCTCTTGGTCTGCTCTGCTCAACTCTCAACACTGGGTTTGTTCTCTGAATTACAACATCATATATCCTGTGTATTGATAAACTGTTATAAAAGAGACCCCGAGAAGCTGGAAAACAATTCCTGTAGAGTACAGTATGTGGCCTTCACTTCTGCCCTTGATCTGCTTTCAGAGAGTCGTAAAGCACAAGTATCTTTATACACTACTTGTATGTTTGTAATTATAAATAATGACTCAAATGTACTAGTTATGTTCTGCATTTTCTACTTTTGAGGACTTTGAGGACTTTGAGGACATAAATATACATGCTATGTATGACATTTAGGATTGTGCCGAGCAATATGTACAATGTGATGTTAGAAGCCTTCTTGTTTTTAAAAGTGGGTTGTTTATTTTATGAGTACAGTATGCTTAAAGTTGGTATGCCTACATTTTATAAAAAAAAGAAATGCCTATATATTTTCATTCAAAATATTGGCACACAGATTGCAGGGCTGGCAAATTTAAGCAAATGTTCCCTTTTCATTTCTGTCCGTCTGCTACGTATAATGTTAAATCATTGTGTATTTTGGCTTGACAATTAATCAGGATGGAAAGTTTTTCATTATGTGGCAATTAAGTTACATGTCAGTGGTTATGGTTTCACTGCCATTAGTGGTACAAGTCAACTTGTTATTTCCAATCATTTAAATGTTCTGACTGATGAATGAATATGACCTTTATCTATATATCACTATCACTATATGTCTACTGTACCTAATGATCTTCATTGTGCATCATAAAGTAGTGTGGTGAAAATTATTGTCTGACATGTCTGATTATTTAATTTCACATTTGCTGACATTTGAACAATGTTTTTTGTGTCATCAGCTATTGGCTAGACATGTGTACAGTACATGTCTTTTTGACAAGTATGTTTTTATGCACTGCCCTCAAGCTAACTAGATGTTAGTATATTGTTAGACTTATGTTTCATGCTTCAAACTGAAGAACATGCCTGCCCTCTACACGAGTGCAGATACTCATTTAGTATTTTAAAGGAAAGGTTATTTTAATAGCTTCATTAGTTCAAACAAAATGTTACACTAGTGTTAACCCTCCTGTTGTCCTCAATTATATTGAATTATGCCACCAGAGGGCACCATCTGATTGTGTATGGTTTTATGTGTTTTTTAATTGTCATTGCTGTGTGTATTTATTTTTTTATTAATTATTTATTTGTTTGTTTTGTGCCTTTTAACTCTCCTATTGTCCTTGGATTTCAACACACACCTTCTGGTGCCAGCAGTGCACATCATATCTCTGTGTAAGCTGTAGAATAAGGATTATCGCCTTCTATCTGCAAAAAAAGCGCGAGTGATTTTGATAATTTTGACCAGAAGGACATCATGAGGGTTAAGCGACATGCATTTAAAGCATTAGGCTACAGTATGCCAGAATCTCCAACTGGAGGAGAATATTTTCTTGTGTTCAAACCTGGTGTTGTGTTGTTTAGCACAGAGGTGTACAGTAGACGTCTCTCTGAATCTTCTCCTGTGTGTTTCCAATTTGGAGAGTGGTTCCACCGGTTAGAGGGAAAAGCTGTCACATCTCAAGCAAATATGCTGCTGATCTGTTATACCACAGATCATTTGTTTAGGGGTATTATTGTCATCCTGAATAAGCCATAGTCTGTACACAATGTCCTCCCTTCATGTTCCAGCTATTGTGACTCAGAAGTTTCATATTCCAGTTGACGTAAGCCGGTCCAGTGTAGAAATACCCACTATACAGTGTTTTATGGTGGGGTTCAGGAGATATGCTGCTGTTGTGGTATGTTCATTTACCTATAAAGCCTCTCACACAGCAAACTGTGTTTTGGTGGTTTTATTAACATATATTTAGCACACTTAGTACACTTTAAGCAATAGTATGTAAATGTGAACCCTTTCAGGTTATACAGTTAGTTCACTTTTAACATAGCTGCAGTGTTGGTGGCTCTTTCCCATTCTTAGGCACAAAACAATTGTGTTTGAGGGCATACAAACCTAGCATCTCCTCTACAGTGGCCTTCAACAGAACCTAACATACAGTATACAGTAACTTACATATTTCACATGGAGGCATTGATTATCTCTGATACTGCACACCTTTTCCACTACAGCTGCTAACACCTCAGTGAAATACTACCGTAAACAGAAGATTCTACTGGAAGTTTATCGGCTTGGCTCCAGATGTTGATGACTCCAATGGATGTACAGAAGACTACCAGTTACAGCCAGAGCAATATAGCTAGCCTTTCCTACCAGGTCCATTAAGCAACAGGCCCATATCAGCTGTTTCCAGAATTCATTGTTGTCTTCTGCCATCCCATCTTATTTACCTCAACCATCATCAAAACTTAATGTGTGCCAAATGTGTTTAAGATGAACAGATGCTAGTTATAGTATTTCAACACTGACTATAGGTCCTGCCAGGTTTCAGCAGATGTCTTTGGTTTTGTCTCTTGGTCTCTAAGGTTTACTATGCCCAACAGCTTGGATTAGACCTAAAAGAATGCAATGGAGACACAAGGCATTTCCCTCTTACTTAGTCCCTCTGGTTCTACTTATGTCCCTCTACAGCCAGATAATTATTGCTCTCCTTCCAGGCCATCTTAAAAATGGGGGAAGTCGTGAATGACTGAGGCCTTGTGTATTATTCAGAAGTCGGTCCAGGCTAGTCCTGGAGTTTCCTCTGAGGGTTACTTACTCTCCCCTACCCATGAGGTTTCACACACTGACCTGCGCAAGGATCTCTGGTGCAAGACAACATGGTATAATGTTTCTGTCCACGGTTTAAAAAGTCATTATAATAGAAGTGTTCCTCCTTTTCCCATATTTGTAATAGTTCTCTCTTTGCTTTGCCAAAGAGGCAGCGGCCTATTCTTCAATAGATTCAATAATATTTTCCCTCAGAGAAAACCACACTCACCCAACACAGACACATGCTATACTACTGTATATAATATACAGTATATCAGTGCTGTATATTTAATGTACTGTGTGTGTGTGTGTGTGCGTGTACATGGATATATAAATGCAATCATGCATGTGGAATGATCCTTTACATAGAATTGCTTGCCTTCTCCAAATAAATGACATGTAGACTATTTTATTATTGCACACTGTGCAATAGTGTA
>JAODUG010000015.1:4022764-4034986 GCA_027564795.1 Aphredoderus sayanus | reverse complement strand
ACTGTGAATTACTGTAAATATAATTGTCGACACACATTTACTTGTTTAGTGTGTGTGTGTGTGTGTGTGTGTGTGTGTGTGTGTGTGATAAGAAACCTTAATGCTATTGTTTACATCTATTGCTGTCTTGAGGGCCTGTGCACAAGTGGTATCGCGATGTGAGTGGCACCTGCCATGAGAGCTCTTGCTGTGCTACGGTTCATTGGGCTGGAAGGGAATTAGATTGGCTTGGAGACAGGAACATGGAGGAGGTGGACTATCACCCTGCTCATGGTTGTCTGGTGCCCTTGGTTGGGGGGTGCTCTCTTTTGACAGGCCATTGTCTGTCTTCTTTCTCGCACCAGTAAGAGTCACTGAGCAGGGTTAGACGTCTATTATGATTTTCATTTCATGAGAATAATTTGTAGTCCCAGTGCACAGGTCAGGCCCCCTACGTCCTGGTCTACAGCACTGAGAATGAACATTGCTATCATAAATGGAATGTGTATCATTGTCACCATTCAATACTACCTGTCAAACATATTTAATATGTTTCATTTGATATAATATCTGTAGCAACAAGCACACGGACCATATCACAATGGGTCACTTGCACAGTATATACCTAATATAATTGGGCTAACATTGAGTTATTGATCTGGTTAATTATAATTAGGCATATTATTATAGGTAAGGATTATAAATCTTTGGCTACACAGATTATGGACTGTGATATATAACAACATTTTGAAATAAAGATTATTCCATTTTATTTGATGTCAATTTACTGTATGTTTGGTATAGTAAAATTCTCAGGTTAATTCTGACCAAGAACCAGTAGAACAAGTTTTCACATTCTTGTTAAACATTGCTGTTAAAGTTTCTAAAATAACACATTTATTTGACACACGTGCATGCAGCCCCTGTCCATGATTAGCCTCCTAAGCAGCAGTAATTAATCAAAAGTAGCACTGGCAAGCATTTGATAAGTCCTGATGTGACACCAAGTAATTACATTACATTACATGTGGGCACTTCTCTCTCAGATCTCAAGGTCGAAGCAGAGTTCTAATCCATTGATTTGTCACTGCAGGACGTGTGATGCATTGACTAGCTTGTTTGTTTGCTAGGCTCCTCCCCAATGTGCTCTTTCACCATACGTATAGCATAGCCATTTCAGAAACAACAGGCAGAATGTACTCGGGCAGAATTGTTAAAATGCTTCTGTATTTCTTTGTACCTGCTGCGTACTTTACCTGAACTTGAGATTTTAATTTGTTAGAACTGTCCTCGGCCTTGTGGTATTATGTTGAATAGGGAATTAAATGGTTCATGCAGTAGTTACATAAACAAAATGTTATGCCTATTAAATATTTATACATCATTGTATAGATAAAAACATAGACACTGTCATTGAAATGATCTTATGACCACTCTAAAAGCATCTTTTGACCTCATTTGGGAGGGATGGGGGGTTGTGGTCACATTAGGAGACGAGTGGCTGTTCGTACAGTATATCTTCTCTTCTGTTTTCTTCTCTTTACCTTGCAGGTATTAGACGGAAGTCCCGTAAGAGCCATTTATCTTCTTCTTTTTCCATGCCTCAGCATCTACGATTGCACATACACACCATCAATTATGACTTTTCCGCCTCCTTCCTTCTTCAGAACTTTGCACACAACAGCTATTGTCGAGGCAGGTCTTTGTTTAACCATGCACATTACTGGCGACATGAAAGGCTGGGAGAGTGGGGGCAACGTGTGAGATTTCCATCATCTACAGTAGTAGCTTAATGTTGGCTAACAATGGAAGTGCATTAGCTACAGTAAGAGACATTAGCAGCAGAAATGATAAAGGGCCAGCACTTTGTCACAAAACAATCTCTCCTGGCTCAGCTGACAATAATAGACGTCTCTGTGCAGCAGAGATGGGGAAAGTAATGGACATTTTATGCCTCAGTTGTTGGGCTTTCATCTGATGTTGTCAGCTAAAAGCTTAAGTGAGTTTCATTGTTTGAGGATGGTTGTTGGTTTTCTTTCTTTTACCCTTTAATTAACCAGATCTAATTTGGTACGGCAAACGTTGTGGTTTACAATGTAATGTTCACGTTCAGGTTTCCCAGTGGTTGTACATTCCTTCATATTTTGTTGCTATTCACATGCTGGTTTTGCTAATTGATACCTGGGTTGTTCATCAAAATCCATGATCTACTGTATGTCCTTCTGTTTTTTATTAGTAACTTTTAACATTTCAACATTCAACCTTCAGTCATTATGAAGACAGCCATGTTGTATGTATCACCCTAATGTTTGCAGCACCTTGGTGAAGCACCCCAAGCAAACATTCCGTGATCCCAAAGTTGAATACAGAGCCATTGGATTTGTACCCACCGTCCCACACCCTCCACACATTCAGTTCTTGGTTGCAGGAATCAGTAACTGTGCTTTCTTCTCTACCCACAGCTCTTACCGTTTGGATAAAATCAACAGTGACATGCGTAACTACATCACCAATTTTGCTGCAGACTTAAGGTGAATACGAGCCTCCTCTCTGTGTTGCCTCAACGTTGCGGTGGACAGAGCTGCGTACCAGTTGGCTGGTCGCCCTGCTGACACACTCAGTATGCACGCCTCGCAGAGCAAACCCTCATAACCTGTCAATGAGGGGTCACCCGGGGCAACCCGCAAACATCAAGCGCTAAACACGATAATAAAAAACAATGCATAGGATGTCTAATTAACTTACTTACAAAAAAATGCACCGATCCGCCAAGGGTGTGGCATATTGACCAAGTATGAGATGAGACTTGTCTCGATTTACAATTGACATTTTTTCTGATACAAAAATGCAGTATGTTGCACCACAGGTCTGTAAAATAACTGTGCCATGTCTTAGGTTGTACAATTTATATTACACAACCAATGTACAAGGCTTTGCCATGACACAGCAAGATGGATTACAGAGGTTTTAATCACAATGGCATTCTCTGTGCTTGCCAAACACCAGGTCTTGTCTCTATAATAAACTCAGAAACTGCTTACTCATCCTTGGCTGACATTAGGATTACATCCAGTGAAGGGACCTGACTTTTGCAATTCTAATGTGATGTTTCTACTGTATATGCTCTTTCCTGTTGTTTTCCTCTTCCAGACATGGTTTTCGTAGGTTTTCAAGTGTGGTTCTTAAGAATTAACACATTTAATTGCCCAGGCTGACCCCAGGGTTCTTGCTCTGAAGTGCTTGCTCTCTAACTGACTCATTTGCATTTCCCTCATTTTCACCCATCGATTAGATGTTTCAGCACAATAGCAAATCGAATTGCCATTTTGAGGACGCTGTTGAACACAGCATTGGGGCTGTGTCTCTCTGACGTTCATGGTGCCTAGAGGACACCCACAGCCTGTTAACTGGAACCTAATTTGTCATCATGCAACACCTGTAGCCACTATTCATATTACGTGTGTATTAGATTAATTTACCTAACTCAGTCTATCAATGTGGTGCTTTTAGCCTCACTGTGTCTTGATCTGTGTTCATCTGTCCAGTCAGAGCTACCACTTGCAAGCTGCCAGGGACATGCACCCTAGCATTGCCTTGGATCCCTCTGCCAACTACAACTCCCCAAAATTTCGCTCCAGGAACCAGAGTTATATGCGAGCGGTCAGCACCCTTAGCCAAGCTAGCTGTGTTAGCCAAGTGAGCCAGGTGAGTTCAGAGTGTGGTTTGTGTGTTAGAAGATACTTCTAATACAATAAAAATATACTTCTTTGTGTTAGTGTGAACAATCTAAGACTTGAGGTGAGCAGGTGTTTTTAATCTCCCGTTTTAAAGTGAAGTGTATTGATTTGTCTGGATTCCTAAAAGTTCAATCAAATGCTTTCGAATTCCTATACTTTACAGTATCTGTAGCTTAACCGATACCCTCTTAAAGCTTGAAAAGATAACACTGTACATCTACCCACCCAAATGTGAATTGACTGATAGATAACAAATTCAACTCCACACATTTTTACTCAGCACATAGCTTTGATGCCAAAATCCAAAATTAAAAACACTGTCAGGCTTTATAGCCAACCTATAAAGTCCTCCCAATTAACCATGAGATAATTGTAAAATGGGGAGGAAACAATTACTTTTGTGTTTCACAGGTCAGCGAGACAGAGATAAATGGGCAGTTTGAATCGGTTTGCGAGTCTGTGTTTAGCGAAGTGGAATCGCAGGCCATGGAGGCTTTAGACCTACCTGGGTGCTTCAGGACCAGGAGTCACAGCTACCTGCGAGCCATACAGGCTGGTTACTCCCAAGATGATGACTGCATCCCCTCCATGGCCTCCTCCACTGTCACCTCGACCATTAGGTCCACCACAGGTAACTGTGATTGTACATTGTTACATATCATGCAGCAAGTTTTTAATACTGTTATCTTTCGCACAGATGTGACATCAAAGGCATATATTGACATGTGTGGTGATGACTTAAACATAAATCACTAAGAGTTTAAACTAAAAGTGTAAACTCCATATCTGTGCATGAGTCTTTGTAAGTTTTCATCACTTTTAAATGGCATTACCTTAGCTCCAGCTTGTGAGTTGTGCTGATTTCATCCTACTTGTATTTTGGATACAGCTTCATCTGCTCATTCATTGGATGCAACAGAGAGTAAAGCTATGAACCCTATTGAAAAACGTGAAGGAATATTGAGTGAAATTCAGACCAGAATAAAGAAAACAGTGCCTTTTGATATACCAGTTTGATATTTGCCTATTGTTATGATGCCACATGGTAGCGCTTGCAAAATAAACAAACATGAAGGCCTTCCTTGCCATTACATGGGAGTGCACTTCATTTCCAAAGTGTACTCAATGAAACTGTTCTTCAACAGGAAGCTAATTGTACTTTAAACTGCATACTTTTTCTAACTGCATAGATCTTGTACGCAGACACTGGTACTGACTAATCAAGATTAATGTAGAATTTTAACATATCTTCAATTGACCGAACTTCCAAGTCACATAATCTCTTTCAACAAATCAAAAAAAGCTACTCAGCTAACACATGGCTATACTGCTGATGATTACCCTTTCATATTAACTGTAAAATGCTGGCTATTCCCATAATGATTGCTGGATTCACAGACGCAACGATACTGCCAAGTACTGCTGAAGAAAGTGGGAAGAAAAGAAGAAATGTAAAAAGTATCTGGAAAAGAAGTCTATACGGATTCCACCTCTTCCCACTGTAATGACACAAACGACAGCAGCTGTGATAGGGAGGGATAGTGGTGTGGCCATCTGGAGATGTGCTTTGGTCGGATAATGCTTGAAAATATTCTTTGTTGCTTACACTGCTTTCTCAATGTTTGTACTTTCAGGATGCAGAGGTTGGCATATGGTGGATTTCCCACCATTGTAAATAAGGGGCAATGGGTGCTTTTAAAATCAAAGGGTCAAATTGGACCAAATATGTTCAATAGGGTTCATACTATACTTCATGAATGATGGGGAGAGGTTTGGAAGCTTTGCTCATCTTTGCCTCTTTTCACTGCACAAAGTACACATTGTTTAGCTTCAACTGAAAGCAAAAATAGCATGCACATGGGGACTGTTCTTATGCCTCATTTACTCATAGTATTGCCTTTTTTCTCTCTCTGATGTGTATCGAGAGCTAGGAGTATACCATCTTTGTGCACTGAAACGATGTTAAGAATGCATGCTACAAATTAAGATTGAGAAGGCAGTGTAAGCCATTAGCAGAAATGAGTCAAAATGAGAATGCTTTGCCTGTGTTGTGTTGGTTTCCAACATACACGTTGTTGTAATGGAGTGTAACAATTCTTTATTCTACTGTGTTTCTTCTGATAATATATTCATATAGGTAAAGGGAGGTTTAACACTAACTGCTTAAATTTTATTTACATCTTATTTTGACTCATAAACCATTCAGTGCATGAAATAATGTTACTGCTTTGTAACTATGAAGCACATTCTCTCCAGCTGTCCACACCTGTGGCTGTATTACAGATACATATTTACATTTGCCTTCCAGGCAGAAATTATATGCAGGAAGACTCTTGTTTACCTGACCGGGCCAGTGTACGTGAGGACTTGGCAGACACAGAACCTCTGGCTCATGATGATCTAGGCTGCCCCATTAGAAGAGACAGGCTTTACCAACAAGATAACTTGGGGGCTACAGCCAAGCCATTGTCGGGACCACCTGTTTCACCAAGCCTCTTCAGGTCCCCTAGACCTAGTGTTCACACTTCAGAGCGACCTTCCCCTAAGGCCATCCAAGCTAGCATCAAGGAATCTGCTACCCTGGCAGCAGCCATCAGCATGCAGTGGAAGGAAGAGGTCTCAGCCATGCGGCGAGAGCTGGCTGACCTCAGGAGGGACCTCTGCACAGAGCTCCGTGCTTTCAACAGTAACTTCAACACGTTCACACAGCATTACAACACATGGTCTCCCCAAGGTGGAAAAATGGCAGCTGGGGCAAGTGGAGGTATAGACAGAGGAGCAATGAGAGGAGCGGGGCTTGGAGCCTCTGCGACAGATAGAAGTACTGGAGTGACCAGAGAGAAGAAACCCCAGGTATCTAAAGTATCTGTTGGCACGCAGGCCAGGAGCAAGGTCTTGGTTCGGCAAAGCACTGCTGATGCCGCCGTCAATTGTCCAGAAGAGAAAGAGGACCACAAGAAGGATGCAGGATCTCGCAGACATCTGCCAAAGCAACTCTCTATGGATCCAAGCATACTTGCCTGCCCACAATCAATGTATGTAGAAAGTGCTATACCACTTTCTTTAGATCCATTACTTCCAGGCTCTCTTAAACCAGTTCATGCAGAGCCAAAACCTGTACATTTGCCTTCCCCAGAACTTGTCAGTTGTAATAAAGCGAGTCCATTAGACGTTGCCACTTCTCAATCAGTTACTATTCATTTCACAACACCATCAGACCCTACAGAAACAGGCATTCAGGATTCAGAGATAACGGAACGAGATACCATATTTGTCTCAAAAAGAACCACTGTGGAGAGGGTGAGTGATTATCATTCACACCGTAAACCTTTTAAAGAAGATGATATGAAGTCTTCAGACTCAATGCCACTTAATGAAACAAATATACATTTACCTCATTCACTTCCTGTAGTCATGGTGTCACCACCTGAGGAACAGGATGATGATGTGGTATTTGCCTCAGAGTCTGAACAGCCTGTCACTGTCGACAAATCAGACCCAGTAACTAGAGACCCTGTGCCTGTATGTTCACCAGTAGAAGATCTGGGCCCTAGGAACCCAACATACTCACAAACAAAACCACTGGACTCCCCCACAGAGTCAGTAGTCAAACTTGACCAGAGTCAAATTACTACCTGTGATACAGCACATGATACATCACATGACCTGACTACTGTTATTCAACCTACCTTAGAGTCGGACAGCCAGTACCCATCCATTGTGGTGTCAGAGTACCTTGACTTCAACTTACCCCTAAGTCCGACTGATTCGGACACTGACTCAAATGCAGATCTGCCCCTTCAAAAGTATGCTTCTGATCCTCATTCAGAAACAGAATTTACCTCTGACCCAGAGCATGCTGAATCAAACACTGCTGAATCAAGTGATTTTCAAGAACCAGAGTGGCCACCACTTCCAGAACCTCTTGATACAGCCCCTATATATCATGCTGATCTGGTCCACTTTGACATAGTAATGTTGACCTCCCTAGACCAAGATGATCTTGATTCAGTGTTCATGGACCCTGAACCAGAGCCACTGGACCTGAGTGTTGACTCTCCATCTATGGATATAAATCTACCCTTCTACCAGTCAGACTGTCCAGGTGCTTCCCAACACTCCATGGAGATAATCGGTGTTTGCTCAGAGAATCCTGTAGATTTGACAGAATCTGTATGTTTAGATACAGCTATGGGGTATAACTTAGCTCATATGCCTCAGAATGCAGGCAGTCAATGCATTGAAGGCCCACCAGTGCAGGTCATTGTCACTATTTCCCCTCCTAGTCCTGTGTCACCTGAACCAAAGTCTGTTTCAGACACAGACTTTGAACCTTCAGATCCTGTTTCTGAAGACCCCTACCCATTGAATCCAGATATACCACCACCGTTTGATCCCCAGGACATACACATACCCTCAATGATTATGACAGCAACTGAGTCTGATGTTTCAGAAGAGGAAACACCTGGACCTGATGTGTCTGATGTCTTTGAGGGATTGATTGAGGAAGAGGCCACTGGCAGCACAGAGAGGCCATTCCGTGATCAAGGTTTTTTGTGGTACAGGTGGCAGAAGAGGAGTCAGGAGCCACATTCACGGCATAGGAGTGCTAGTGTGGAGCTATGGAGTGGGAGATATGAGTACAACAGTGCAGAAATCACATATGTGTCCCTTTCTCTGTGAGCTCATACCTCATCTCAGCAGGCAAAATGTAGCTCAATACAATATATCACTGCATCTCAAGTTACATATCTGCCAGTCCACAGACTAAAAACCTGCAAACTTTGAAGGACTTTTCCTATTCATACACCTGCAATAATCACAGTTTCAGCAGGAAGACTGCTTCGGAAGCACCTAATTCCATATGTCATACTATATTGTAATATGAGGAACACTCACAACTGTACCATAGTTGTAACTCAGCCATGCTTAACAGCCTGTTACCGGACATGGTACAGTATGCATTTCTCTGAGGCAGATGCCAATACTGAGATACTGTAACCCCATCTAACAGGATACTAAGAGTACTGTTGTTTATTCTTTAAATACTGTACGCTATTACACTTTTAAACACAACATATAAAGATATTGAACATATTTCAGTGATTTTACCATGGGTGACTGCACCAACATTTTCAGGGACTCTTTCCGAGCTCTGTGATAGACGACTAAGCCTGTCTTTCAGGTCCTGACAATCTTCACCATGGTTACTGTGCCATACATACTTTTCCTGATTTGCATTGAGCACTCCAGAATGAGTGAGGCAAATCTTGGCAGTTATTATATAACTAAAAATCCCAAGGACACACTGTTGATCAAGTGAGCTCTTCAAAGGACTCAACAGTTCATAAAGAAACAGGGAATGATGCTGTAAAATGATGTTTGCACAATCTGGAGCTGACATTGCCATACACTCCTGCTGCACCTGGGACCCAGGAATACCCTGCATCACATACAAAGCTCACATGTATTCACAGAGGAAACACTGTGTAGCCGACATGTCAGACAAGCCTAACTCACTATTACACACGCATACACACACACAATTACTAAACCACTATGATAAGGTTAACCTTGAAAAATGTACACTACCAAACAATATAGAATTTTTATTGAATCTCTATCAGTGGGCGTTGTTGAGAGGTGGTATTTCATATCATCTTTCTGTTCAGGAATCAGACTGAGAATGTAAAACTACTGGGATTCTGTCTGAAAAGTATGTGAATAATTGTTATTTACCGGAAAGAATACTGTATGTAAATCATAGTATGAGTATTTTCTATATAAATTGTGAAAATGAAGATGAAAATTATAAAAGTGTAAAAGTGCATGTTTATGATGGACTCCTCAGTATTTGGTTTATTTAATACTTACTTTAATACTACAGAGAAATTCAAATGTTAAAGCCTTAACAAAAGATTTACTAATTTCATATTTTCACCCTGACAGAGGCAAGCTAAATTTAACATACAAAACATAATACATTTTGGAACCAGCATTGAGTTAAAAGGCCTGGAAATTCACATATCTGGGCAATCTATCCAATGGGATTTAAATGAAATTGGCCACTGAATCTTTGCTCCAATAAAGTGCACTGGAAAAAAAACAATTAAAAAGAACAAATGTGCGATGCAAGAATGTGCTTTTTGGTATGTGTTGTTTTGAACAGTTTGAGCTATGCTGAAAAGTATTAAAGTTGACTAAATTGACTGAACATATCAGGGTTTTTGAATGGATAAGAACTTAATTTGGCTGTATTGTCATGTATTTCTTCAGCATAAGGTATGAGCCCTTTCCCCCCAGGTTCCTGCAGTGTTAAATACTGCATTACACAACTGTCATCCAAAGAGGGGAATGTCCAACACTGCAGTGATATTATGTCTTGTCGTATAATCCATCCCGATATACTGCAGCAAGATTCAGTCTTAAAGTGAAAGAAATTGCAATATAGCAGAACACACGAAAATATTTTGCCTTTTTTGTATACTTTAATTGATGTTAACTACAGTAACAGCCAAAAGGTGAGCAAATTACTGTTTATTGTGCACTTATTGCCAGTACAGTACTTAGTCTCAAAATATATTGATTGTTTTCAATTAAGCAAATACAGTACTTGCTACAAAACAAGTCTTGTTAGTTTCAAGGATCTCATGGTAGATATGTAATGCTTGCCAGTAGCTATACAATACTGGGAATGTATTAAACTCTCATTCTTCCACACTGAGACATCTGACATATTGTATTATCAAGCTAGTGCAAGCTTTACCTTGCAAATACTAATCACACAGGATAGTAAAGCTGGTCTTTACTTCCTCTCAAATACTCCATCTGCTTGCTTATTATCTGCATGTGTTTTGGAAAGATTAATTTATAATTCATTAACATTCATGATATCTTCATGAATCATAAAAATATGCAATAATGTTGAAAATGCTGATTGATTCAGATGATTGCCTTAATGATGACTTGATGGTAAAAATTCTAGGAAGCCAAAAAAACAAAACATATTGGAATCAACATCTGCTAATTAACTCAACTATGACTACATTTATTTTTGAGAAAATGGTGAAATGATGTTGATGTTTATTCAAATATATGATAGCTATTTTCAGACAGCATTTCACTGATAACACTGGAGTTCATCATCACATTTTCATTCACCACATTATACCAAGTCAAGAATTGCTTTAACCATACACTAATAAACTGGGTTCATATTAAGAATATAATTACTGTGTAGGGTTGTTGGGCTGCTAGGCCTTCTCTTCTGAATGTCCACCCGACTCACTTGTTTACAGGGATCCAGTTCTGCCTCCCCTCCTCCTGCAGCATCGACCGGACCCCCCAACACCCACCAGGTAAAATGACGACCTGTTGAAACCTCCTCCTGCTACATTTAAAGCTGCTATATACAGTACCTACTGCAATTTAGCACAGAGATATATAAACTGATTTGCTAATATTGTATTTAGTCAGACTGGTGAAACTGAATAGAGGCTTTTGAGAATAACCCAAAGTTGTGGAAAACTGGTTTTAGCAGTTATTGTGGAAAAGTACAGTACGATAGATATTTGAAACATTATTACTACTGCAACAAACAATTATTTTTATGTAAAGATATGTTATTTAATCCTGAGAAGAGAGTGACAGTGAGAGTGTCACTCTGTGTGTGTTGTAACCCGAGCTCCTCTGTGTTTTGTTTTCATAGCCAGGCCGGCCACATGTGCATGAGTGTGTGTGTGGGGCGCATGAAGCATTTGTTTGTGAGACACTGGTCCTCTAGTATTACATGGCAGGAAGTTGCATAGACCCACATTACGATTCTGGGAGTCCTTTCATGCTCCTCGGCTCATAGGTACAGTATACGAATGAAGGTATGTCCCTTTCGATGTATGTGTGTAAAAGCACAGGAATAAAAGCATGGGATGATGTACAGTAGCAACCTTGCACCAATCCAGGAAGTGTGCACTTGCAGGCAGTACTTTATGAAGTCTGACAAAAGGCCCCAATAACAACTAAAGAACAGGTTACCATCCCAGTAATCAAACAGCCGATTCGGGATTATTTGGAAACAAAACGATCCCACCAATTATGTCCATGGCCATTAACACTGGACAGCTGCCTCACTCTCACCTTGTTTGGCCACTCATCACAATCTGTTCATTCTCTCCTTGAGCCCATCCGAGCGCTGAAGCCCTTATTGGCTCATCAGATGCTATAGGCCTCATCAAGCAGGTGGATTGATGTGAAACGTTACGACTCACCTCTAACCCACCCACGCACACACCCTCTGCTAAAAATGACCTCCCCTCCTCTGTTGTGTTCCTGTCTTTGTCTCCAGACAGAGCATGAATAGTCACAACACATGGTGATTGACAACGGTGCTTTCTGGAAACGTCTACCCGCCTGACACCTTTATGAGCGTGTCTCGCTCTCTCTCTCTCTCTCTCTCTCTCTCTCTCTCTCTGTCTCTTTCCATTTCCTCGCCATCTTGCTCTTCCCTGTC
>JAODUG010000015.1:4002430-4022664 GCA_027564795.1 Aphredoderus sayanus | reverse complement strand
CATTGTGATTGACAACGGTGCTTTCTGGAAACGTCTACCCGCCTGACACCTTTATGAGCGTGTCTCTCTCTCTCTCTCTCTCTCTCTCTCTCTCTCTCTCTCTCTCTCTCTGTCTCCATCTCCCTCTCTGTCTATCCCATGGCTGCTAATGTCTCCGGTGTCACCCTTTCCGGAGCTATCTATCTTTAGCCTCCCTTCTGCCTGTTGGTTAGACAGCACACTTAAGCAGCTTGTGTCTGGTAAGGCTGCTGTCAAGGCCAGCATGTTGACACGGGGCCGACTTGTGAGGTGCCCGAGGCGCCCGGGAACGGCACGAGGAGCAGCCTGCCTCTGTGACAGGGTCATCTGCCTTACCCTGAACTTTGTGTCTCGCAGTGATCCATCACAGTGCTCAGAACACCTTAGTGCCTCTGCAAAAGCCTCCTGTTTTGTTTAAGTTACCAGCCTGGGAGGATGCCGGCGAAGGCAGGTGTTTGAGTGATGACCCACCGAGTGCTTGCTGTCTATTTACTTGTTTGCCCTTTTTGACAGCAACATTCATATCAGTGACAATAATGGAGTTGCACGTCCGTCGCCCTCCCCTGCCCCCCCCCGCCTCATCTACATACACATTAGCTTGTTGCAAAACAAACTGCCCCATTCCCACACACACACACACACGCGCACACACACATTCTGCCTAAGTATTGTCACACTTTTCAGACCTGAAAGACACAGTGCCTGAATCGTCGCCTTTATTAATCAGCCTCTCTGGCATGGCTGCGTGTGTGTGTGTGTGTGTGTGTGTGTGTTATCTATGCATATACAGTAGCTTAATTAGTTTGACAAGCCCTGTATGTCATATTTCTGTGTTTTTCTACAGTTAATTTTTACTATTTAAACATTTTTTTTGCCAAAATATTTTCAGGTGCCTCTTTACAGTCTAACCGTTTACATCATTAAGTCTTTAAATACCTTATTTGAGTGGCTCTAAGTGTGTACCATTTTGTTAAAAGCATTGATTGCGGTGTTACGGTTGTGGCTTGACATGGCCGGTGCCTTCGCCATGAGCGAGTGAGGGTTTGTGAGCGTGTACGGGTGCCGTCGCCTCCCATGAAATCTAAATGCTGAGTAATGCTGCCACTGCAACGGCGGGGGCAAGAGTTATGGCTCCCCGCTGCACGTCTGGCTGGCTAATAATGGCTCTGTTTTGGACATGCTGCTGATTCATGCTGCCAGAGTGGGTCAGCTTCTCCCTCTCTCTTCCGCTCTCTGTGTCCCACTATACCATGACTGGTCACCGCCCCCAACTCATCCCTATCTCATGCTTACCTTCATAAACCCTCTCATCTCATTTTTCCACCCACTCATACATCTCTCCATCCTGTAATTTTGTGAATGGACAGCAGAGTTGAGTCACCGTGTCCCCACAGCAGACTGTGCCAGATGCCCGCCGGTTATTTATAAACGCAACCTTGATATGGGTGAGAGAGAGGCCAATAGGTGTTTCAGGATTTAGGTGAAGCCTGCTGTAATCTCTCTTCGTGAATTATTAATTGCCACTATAGTGCTGAAGGAAACCATAAACAAGCTGTCCCTCATTTAAAACAATACCGTTTTGTTGTAATTTCCTTTTACAGGCTACGGTGTCATTAGGGGAACATGTTATTAATTCTTCATTTGCGGAGGGAGTTTATGTTGCGGGTACAACTCATTAGCACGGGAAACAAATCCAATTCTACTTCAACTTGTTTGTGTGGGGAATGTATTTGTCAGGCCTAACAGAAATTTTAATTGGAAATTACTAGCCTCCTTTTTTAGCAATGTATTAACCCATAACCAACCTGCAGCTTAGTACACCTCCTGCCTGTCATGATATATTCCACCTACAGACAGCTGTAAGGCACCTGGGACTCTCCCAGCTTTGATCATTGCATGGTAAACGGATATGGTGTTTCAGGTGTACCCATATGTAGCCGTGTATAGCTGCTTCATCTTAGCACTTATAGCTTGAAAAGGCAAGCACATCAAATGCAGACACCCCACACAACCCAGCCTGTTCTTCAGTCCATCTTTGTGGATTAAGTCCATATTCTCATTTGCACTTGAAAGAAAGTAATCCCCCACTCTCGCGCTCCTCTCGTCAGATGGACGGAATAAGAACACAAGTTGTCAGCCTTACTCAAGCACTGCTTTTTACCAAGATCCTCCAGTCATGAGTACACTTGACTAGCTTGCGTAGTTTCTGCGGCGTATGGAGTTTCACCAGCACCCGAGCTTTGTCTGTCAGTTTTTGACAGTCCCTGTTATTCAATAGAGTTGTTCTGGTCCGATGAAAATGACCTTTAAAGTTTTCTTGTTTCATTTTTGAAGTCCAAGCAAAGAAGGGGATGTTTTAGTCAGGATGTTTAGCGAAATGGATCATTAGTTAATAACCTCGTACTGATTATTTCAAAGTATGTTCCCGTAGTAACTGTCTTGTGTATGTAAACAAAGATTAAATTTGTGTCAATTTCTTAATGTCTACGGGTCTCCCAACCTCCAGAACCTTACTGCACGCTTCCCATAGCTCTCTACTGAATGTTTTAACCACTATCCATTCAAAGTGTGGGTTGCTGTAGAACAGTGTAAGCCTATGAGAGCTGTAGCGGAGCAGTAGAGCAGCAATCTGAGAGGGGTATTTCCAGATAGACCACTGTGCGTCCAGAAACGACGCACCGTTTTGAGCGCACCCACGTAGACACAGCGTGGACACAGTTGCTCCCGGCAACCAACATTCTCCTGCCTTTTCCCCAGCGGTCACCTACACATCTGGCTACAAGAAGCCCCCTCCGCCCGTCCCGCCGCGCACCACCTCCAAGCCCCTCATCTCCGTCACGGCGCAGAGCAGCACGGAGTCCACCCAGGACGCCTACCACGAGGGGCGGCACCCGCGCAGCGGCATGTGGGCCCCTGACGGCCTGGGCCTGGGCCTGAGCCTCTACAACTCCACCGACAGCCTGGACAGCACCAAGGCCGTGACCATCGCCATGGAGGCGGCCGGGGCGATGGCCGGGAAGAGACACCCGTCCACGGACAGCCACAGCTCCGTCCTCACCTGTGACAAAGCCATCCTGGTGTCTAAGGCTGAGGAGTACCTGAAGACCCCTCGCTCCTCCATAGGGATACAGGTTAGGGCCATGCTAATGCTATGCTATTCTGTGCTGTGACTGCGTGTGCGTGTGCGTGTGTGTGTGTGTGTGTTTGATGCCTCACTTTTTGTAGGGACAGAGAAGGTTCATAAGTCCATAGGTTGAACCTTCTCGGCTATTTGTGTCATATGGGTTGTGCCACTGCCCCACCCCTTTAGTCCAGCGACAGGTCCTGTGTCTATTGGTTCCATTGTAAGAATTGTATTGAGGCCGGGAGTATGAGTATCTTTGGTAGGGATACAGGTTAACTGCAAGCTTTGTGATTGTGTGTGCGTGACTGTGTGTGGTGTGGGGGGATGTCTAATGAAAAATGAAAATGAAGACACTGGCCTTTTCTGCAGGCATACACATCCAGATTCAAACCCTTGCATAATCCTAAAATTGTTTACTCTCTCTCACACACACACACACGCACGCGCACATGCACCCACACACACACACACACACACACACACACACACACACACGCACACACACACACACACGTGGCACACATTCAACCAAGGAACAGCTTCTGTCCACAGCAGCTAAAAATAGAGCAGACTGCGTCATCTTACCGCAATCCATCAATTAAGATTCAACTCATGCAAGAGCAGCTTTTACTGAATGGTATTTCTCTCTCTCTCTCACTCTCCGTTTGCTACCTTGCACACCTATATTTGTACTTTCCTATGTTGTATCTTCTTTCTTTCTTTCTTTCGTTCTTTCGTTCTATCTTTCTTCCCTAATGCCCAGATGTTACCTTGGCTCCGTACCTCATATTTACTCATATGTATTATCTACAGTGGTATCCATTTCTAAACACAGTGTAGAGTTTTAAGTGATGCTGCACAACAAAGACCAGAAGGCATCTGTGTCGCTCCACACTGCATTTCATCAAAGCTGAATATTAAAGACACTCAGACAGTCTGAGAGTTGTTATATGAGGGGGAGGAGGAGGAGTGGATGAGGAGGAGATGCAGAAGGAGGCATTATGTGTTTTATTCCCTGTGTTTTATCAGTTCAAACACCTCAGTGCTCCTGGAGCCGTATCTTCCCGTCAGCATCTCAGCTTGAGCTGAATGACATGACTTCAATTTCAGTATTAGCTATTCCTTTTCTTGTGCCTTTTAATATGTTAAATGTCGCTGTATTTTTCATGATACACTAGAGGCATACCATGAATTCTGGGGAGAACAGAGAGAAAATGACTCCCCTTAAACACAGGCACAATGCATGGAGATATACTGGCACACAAACACATTTGTCTAATGATGGACAGATTGACATTCAAAGTGAAGTGTGGTGTTACTTGTAACTCTCCTCAGCCCAGATGGAACCTCAAATAAACATATCAGAGCATGGTGTGTACAGCTGTAGCTGTAATATGATTTATAATGGGTCAATTTGCTTTAGGTGTGCCAATGAACAAGCACTGACCATTAGTCAGCCGTTTTGGCAGTGCTGACTGATAACTATTAGTTTAATAGGCTGCAGCTGTACTCACCATTCTACGTGGGAAATTGGACAATAAGTGAAATAATACCAATTGTTTTGCTGTTATTATCCTAGTATACATTACAAATTGAGATGCATTGCTCAACATACTTGTCATAATTATTCAATTTGACATGATATGCTTTTAAGTTTCATTGGCATCATATTCACTGAAGCCATCGGTGAGTCCGCCAATTGGTAAGCGGTGCCTTAAAAGACAATTGTTTGTGCTGCAGTATCTCTCTGCCAATGTCAAGGGTCAATCGTGCATTGGAGAGTGGCCTCTAACGTACTGCAGTTTGTGAATGGGAGAAGGTAATAATAGCCTGCAACACAAAGTAGCCTATTTAAAGCAGACACTCAAGTGAAATAGGCCTCCCTCGCACACAAAGGTGTCTGTTCACCTATAATACGTCCATGCAGTTGCTTGCTTATGCACCGCTTCGCTCTCTTGCCCTGCAGTTGGCGTACTGCATGGCTCGCCCTCTTTCTTGTTCACTCACTCATTTATTAATTAGCTCAGCGGCTCACTCATTCATTCATTCATTGATTGACTCACTCGCTCACCCATTTATTAACTCGCGTATGCATTTGTTTATTTATCATTAATTGCTTGCCTGCTCCTTCATTATTTGACTCCATCGTTGGTTCGTTCACTCACTCACACATTGATTATGTACAGTATGTAATCTGTCACTAACCGTTATGGCATTTACAGTACATATTGGCTGAATACTTTTTAAACCTGGCATGGCAGTGGGCAGTGAGGATTAATGGAGGGCATCTTTCCAAACCCACTCTCCTAATCAGCCAGAGAACAGACAGAGCCATTAGGGCATGGACGAGGTATGGTGAAAAGAGAGGTAGGACATTTTGTTTTCTTTAACAGAGGGGATGAGATAAAGTGATCAGAACGACGCCACAGATAGGAAATGAGTATTGAGTAGTGGGTGCTTGGCGTGTGTGTGGGGATGTGGGGGGAAGGGGCAGCTGGAATAACAGTGCTAACCTCCAGTCAGGTGTATGAAGTATAAAGCGCTTTTAATTACCAATATTAAAGCGAGACAACACAGAAATCAATTATTTCCCCGGAAACCTGTTATGGTAATGTGAGGGGCAATATGCTGTAGATCTAAAACAGCAGTTACAATCAGTACATCTTGTTTTGCGTATTAGTTGATGCATATGCCTGAGACACATATGCTGTATACTGTACATGTAATACTAGACATGTCCCCTAGTGGTACGTGACCATCAGCCACTTATTTTAAAGATACCTAGATAACCTTGCCTGTAACAGCCCTTCTGTGTATCTCCCACACACCGTTGCCAATATGTAAATACACTAAATGCATGCACCTACAGTACATATACCATCTGTGTACAACATGTGTCTGGGTATTTCACACCTTGTCCTGGGTTAATGGGTGAATTAGATCATATGTTAATTGTTTCCCCCTTCTACTTACTGTTTGTATTGTCTTTCCATTTGCACTAATGTTTTGCATTTTCTTGCATTCACTCTGCTTCTGCATTACCCTACAGGGATTGAGGGATTCTCAACAATGTATCATAATTGGAGTGTAAAATGTCAGTGTTGGCAGCACGTACCTCAGCTGGGTAGATTATAATTGGTCACTTTCATCAGTTGACCTTGGCTTAATATATAATAAAAAAAGAAGAAAAAAATGTATATATATATATATACATACAGCCGCAGAAAAAATTAAGTGCAGCAATAATTTGTTTAGATTTCTATTTTTAGAAAATTTCTATTGATATTATTTTTTACATTTACAGATGTGATCTCTTAATTCTTTACGCTGCTGTGTGTGTGTGTATGTATGTATGTATATATATATATATATATATATATATATATATAACAGTTCACACACACACAATCCCTCAGCAGTCAGAGGGAGTGAAACATATGTATATATAATAAATAGTAATATATACAGTAATACAGCACATTCACCAACCTGAAAATACATAATTGTCCCGTGACAAGCGCTTTGCTCCCTCTGACCCCTGAGGGATTATTTCTGAAAGTGTTGTTAACCTTAATCACCACCTAGGTAGCAGACTGTTAGCTTTACACTTGAGGAATTGTTTGTTTGAGGAATTGTCTCGTTGAGGACCACTTGATTTATTATCAAAGAAACTGGTTTAATTGGACTCTAATGAGTTTTGCAAAGAGGAAGTCAAAGCTTTTAACCGTAAGCACAATATTGGCTGTCAGAAGTCACCAGGTGGTGTTTATACAGGGGTTGTCTCTCATGGACATTTTGCTGATGTGACAGTTCCCACACCTGTGCTAATGTTGTGATAGCAGTTTGAAATTCAGTGTGTACTGTGTTGAGTGTGTGAGCATGTGTGCGTGTGTGTGAGTGTCTTCCGGTTACCTAGCCTCTTGGATGATAAAAACTATAGCCTCTCTGGAATCCCTTTTTAGTTAATTTTCAGTTCTCATCTATCACAGACAAGGAGCTCATTCTCTTTTCATGAGGTGGACTTTGCTTTTCCCCTAACACAAAGTAATGGAGGTCACCTCGACAAGCAGCTCACTACTCATTTCCTCCCTGCTAACAGCTTCTCCCAAACCATCTGACAGAATACAAAATGGCTCTCCAAAAATGTCAGTCCCTGGCTGTAACATTGGCCACTCCACACCAGGAGTAGAGCTGACATTTCACCAAACACAAGAACATGCTATTTTGAAGCCATGATATTTACTCATTCTCAAAATACATTGAGAAAAATAGGTATAAATGTTAGCTCAGGCACTAAGGGCCTCTTGAAATAACAATTCATGGTTTCTATAGCACTCCTAAAATCTCTGGACATTATCAAAAGCAAATTAGGTTATATTAAACGACCTTGTCAGAATACAAACCAGTTTCCTCGCCAGAACTAGAAGTAACAATAAGATCAGCATCTAGAAAGACAGTTGGCTGGATATTAGGGGATCTACATCTGAAAATCCTTCTAGTAATCTAGCAGCCATCATACTGTACTGTACATCTCTCCCAAATACTGTCTACTTGCAATATTATCTCTTGCATTCATCCCAAATGAGACACAGTGGGAGACTAACAGAGACCTAACAGATAACAGGAAAAGAGAGAATGACAGTAAGCAAGCCAACAACCGTTGGACAGAGACACAAGTGGAAACAGAGAAATGTCCAAACAAACAAACAGAGAATAGATGGTCAGATGCAAATGCACAATCCCAGTATTGAGTGCCGACTTGGTGTCAATGAAGCCAGGAAAGTGTGGTGCTGCTGCAGGGTGAGACGCAGGCATTGACGCGCTCCCTGCCTGGCCTTGTGGGTCAGAAGCAAAGCTTTGTAGCAACTAGACAGCTGGGTGCATCAGTCTCTAATATCCATTAATCTCACCTATCTGTCAATCTGTGTTTCTATGGTTACAAAACAAAGGAAGGGATTGACAGTAGAGCAGTTAATTCATTTACGTACATACTGCACTGTATGTACACACACATGTAATTATCATGCAACATTGTAAACGCATAACACCATATGATATTCATAGCATGGCACATTTCATTTGCAACATTACTGCAGGATAAAACAATATGATAACGTTCCTGGCAATCACATTTTCTAACTATAACATGTCTCTGGGCCATGTTTATTGCCATTAAGCTGGTTTGCACACATTTGATTGTATATTACAGTACACGCCATGGATTGGTTGCATTAACTTCTCTAAAGTTTAAAAACCTTCTGTAGGATTGTCCTCAGTCTTGTGTTTTGTTGCCTGTGCAACCTCCATAAATCATACAATGTTTACCTTCTGACAGGCCATGCTGTTAAAGTGGTCCATGCACTCCCAGACCAATAACCCACCCCCCTCCACACACACACACACACACACACACCCTCACACTAGAGACTCTGTGTTCCCATGGCATAATGAGTGATTTTGTTTGTCTCATTTCTTTGCATTAGGTGGAAGCGGCCACAGACTCCGAATCGGAAAGCAAAGGCTCGCGGGAATACCATTCTGTTGGGATCCAGGTGGAGGATGACAAGAAAGGGTGAGATTATGAGATAATGGATCTGGGATTTGACAGTGACTCCGCTAGAAAAGCTTGATGTTCACACAGGGAATACACTGACTAGTGTTTGCAATCATTATGAACAATAACCCTGCTGTCATGATTTACCGTCATTATTATCTGTGCGTGTGCATGTGCATGTGCGTGTGCGTGTGTGAAAGAGAGAGCATATATTTCCATGTACTGTGTTCATGTAATATTCCTGTTATTGCCCTGTTATATATGTGGCATTTGTGCTCCTAAGTATATTGTCCTATCTCCCGTCCTATGATAAACAAGGCCTTATTCCGAGTATGCGGTATCATGCAGTACAATGGAATACTGCCTGTGAATGCATGGCGTGGCGTGTGCTATGAACACACTGTGTGGTCCAGGCAGGGCAGATTCAAGCGCTCCAACAGTGTGACGGCAGCGGTGCAGGCTGACCTAGAACTGGAGGGCTTCCCCACCATGGAGGACAAGGGCCTGCAGTTCGGCGGGGGCTTCCAGCGCCACTCGGAGCCCAGCACGCCCACGCAGTACGGGGCGGTGCGCACCGTGCGCACCCAGGGCCTGTTCAGCTACCGCGAGGACTACCGCACGCCCGCGGAGCCCGCCAGCCCCAGGGAGATCACCAGCGAGACCGCCTGGACGCTGGAGCCGCCCTCCCCCCGGGAGAGCGCGGCCTCGTCGGGCGAGTCGGGCAGGGCGTCCCCCTCCCTGCGGAGGGACGGGAGCTGGTTCATGCAGCTGCTCCACACAGAGACCAAGAGGATGGAGGGCTGGTGTAAAGAGATGGAGACTGAGGCAGAGGAGAATGACCTGTCAGAAGAAAGTAAGTGGCCTGCAGCAAACTTTTAGAGTGCCCTATCGACTGAAATGAAAGTATGTTTTATTATTATTATATATATTTCTTTTTTTTTTGTATATTGGGATGCATAGAAAATGACTCTGTGGACAACTTGTAACATGTTTGCTAGGTACTGACACGTTTTGTTTATTGAAACTAAACAAAATGGTTGTAGTAACCACAGACTACATTGCTGATGGATGAAAGTAAATGTTATCTCTGGTTTTGCGTCAGCATATGATGTTTTAAGGGGTGAACCAACCCGTGTAAGCAGAAATGTGCAGGGTACAGCCATCCTCCCTGTGATTCAGTCTAAACAGTACTAGTGTCATCCTACAGTATGTACTGTATAGCCCAAACACAGCGCAGGTCATTTAAGACAACACAGTCTGTAGTGGCTGTACTGGCACTGTAGCTATAGGCACTACATGCTGCGTGAAAGAAATGTGTGATTTTTACACAATGGATCAGGCTGTACTACAGTACACTGTGTGTGTGTGTGTGTGTGTGTGTGTGTGTGTGTGTGTTTCAGTCCTAGGTAAAATCCGTAGTGCAGTGGGCAGTGCTCAGCTGCTCATGTCTCAGAAATTCCAGCAGTTCTACTGGCTGTGTCAGCAAAACCTGGTAAGAAACCTATAGCCCATTGTGCTGTACTACTCAGTGTGTGTGTGTGTGTGTGTGTGTGTGTGTGTGTGCATGCTCAGGTATATGCAAGCCTACAACCAAGGTAAAGGGAATAGGGTTTTAGGTGTATGTTACTTTACAGCATGCTCTACAAGGGTGTCCATGAAATCAGATAATAGCTACAAACAGATAGATTCCTTTTTCTGTCATCCTCCACCTGGAAAAGATTGGTATTCCTACCAAACCAGCAAATTTACCAGAACCAATAACATTATAATTTGGGAGTATTTGTTTCCAAGCATTTTGGGAAATGTGTACATTTGGAAATAAATTACTGAATCTCATCTTGGATGGCATTTACAGTAATTATGAAAATACAAGCGCATCTAGAGCCTAATTCGTTTTAAACAGGTCCCCGCCATGTTCTCTCTTGCTGAGTTCATACTGTACCTCCCACCACCTCCCCTGCACCTCCTATTTAAACAATTTGTTTTATGTTGTGTGCGTTGTGTTGGTTGCTTTCCCTTGCATGTTTGCTGCCATCGTGTTAATTATTTCGTGTCTGCTGCAGGCCTGTTCTGGGGGGTAATATAAGTGTTAGATCCTCACATACATGCTATGATGAGGAGCCCCCCCGAACTAAGCCATTTCACCAAAGATAAACAGTTAATCGCATGCTGCCTATGCCCTAATAAATTGCTTATGCCAGAAGAGAGGGGCTTGACTAAAAGAGTCATCAAGCCTTTTATTCCAAGAAACATTTATTTAATTCCCACAAATGTAGTTTTATTTAACTTACTTTAGCAAACATACATTCAAATTCACAAGTCCCAAGCTTTTTTCTCCATGACAACACCACACTAAATAATGTACTAACTGAAGATGTACCTTTAGGCATGGATGCCCACAAATCATCAGCTTAAAGAGATGTCTAATTACATGTCTGCCTCTATCCTCTGGATAGACATTTACAAAGTCTGACTGCTCACATACAGTAGGTACGTGTGCAGTGTTTTTCTTTGAGATGAGCCATGCAGGTTTACAGGGTAAACAACATTAACTGACACCTCCAGGTTGGTAGAATAACACAAAATTACTCCTAAAAAATATGGTCAAACACACACCTTGTTGTGCCAGCAGTGCAGATCATATGTGTGTGTAAGCTGTAGAATTAGGTTTAGCGCCTTCTATCTGCCACAATGGTAGTGATTTGGGTCATTTTGACCTGGAGGACATCATGAGGGTTACATTATTACACTAGAGTGTAGGATGGTCTAGTGGTCTGGGTGTTTGACTCCCAGCTGGAAGGTTTTAAGTTGAAGCCCCAGAGTTGCTGGATTACCTGCAAACATCCTTTGGCAAGATGTCTAACCCCAATTGCTCCCAGTGGTTAGGTGTGAATGGTGAATGTGAGGCAATAATGTACAGCGCCGTGAGTGGCCAGTAGGCTATAAAAGTGCTATATAAATGCAGCCCATTTACACCAAACTCAAAATATGACTGTGTAATCCTCTGAAGTATAATCAGCTAAATGGAATCTGTGGGTGTAAATGTTTTTTTTTTTATATTTAAAATCTTAAAATACATTTTACAGATCCAGTAGCCAATAAATGTATATCCATGAACTTTAACACCTCCTACATACTAAAACTGCAAGCTACTAATGGGCCAAGTTGTATGTATCTTGAAACCAGCAACTAGTAATCTGCTGAAATTGAAAACAATATGACAGCTTTCAAAAACAGAGTGCAGATGCAATTTAATGATGCAATGGTGGCCAGGCTACCTTATTCACTTTTAATGATGAAGTGTGATAATAAAAATACAAATGTTAACAGCACTTACTAGAGTGCTAGTTTAGTATGGCAAGCTAGCTATAACTGCTTTTAATTTGTAACATCTAGACCTTTTATTTTACATGTATAATGACTCTATATTGATGAGGCTTTTCACTCCTAATGCACAAGACTAATGGGATGCTGTACAATGGGCAGTGTGCAATATATCAGTTGATGGCAGTGCGTACTGTACTGTAGGTACTGTGTGGTCATGTGTATTGGTGACAGCCTGTGTATCTACTATAGGCTACTGTATGCATTTTAACTGAAAATACGGTGTCCTTTGGGGCAATGAAGCCAGTCTTATATGATCTCATCCTATATGGTAGGATCACTTCACTTTTTTACTAGCATGAGTTTCATGTGTCTTCCACCAGAGCACCTCTGCCTCTGAATTGGCCTTGCCAGGCCATGAATGACCTATGCGTGTGACTTGTGGGTTTAGGCAGCTGGAGAAGGGATGGGGCAGCATGCATCGCAGCTCGTCTCCATCTCCTCCAGGTGGCAACACAGTGAGAGGCTATGGGTCAGATCTGTGCTGCCGCTAATGTGCATTCTGGGGGCATCTTGACAGAAATACAGGTGGTTGTGTCGGATGTCACTGGGTGTCCACTGGATATGTGGGGTACACAGTGCTTTACTGATATGCAAGTCTTACAACTAATCTAGCATACTGTAGCAATGTATGTATTTATTGCATGGGTATGTTCTTAACATATACTGTAATATATCCAACTGTCACCTCCCCATGCTTAAATAGTTACAGGCAGCCATGACATGTCATTTGCAGACATTGGTAGTACCGAAAAGGCATCAACCTTTCTGCTAATTACCACTACATTTAAAGGTCCCCTATACTGTAGTCATGAGTCCACCTGAAGGGCTGGACTTTGATATAATATGTAAGCATGTGTAAGCCAAAATTCAGATTTAAATCCAGGTGTGATCTCAATTGTGTCTGACCTATCATGCCACTGACCTATCATGTACCCAGTCATCTAACCAACTGATCAACTGAACCAATCAACTGAATGTTTAGATGGAAGGGATACATTTAAAAGCCCAGCATAGGAAACTGGGCTATGATAAGAAAGCATTTCCCATAATAAGAAATACTGTATTCATTTCTACACTTGTGCAGTTTGCAAATATATGTGTGTGACATTGTTTTGCCTTCTGGCCATATGTCTAATAAGTGCAGAACAGTACTGGCTGAATATGGAGGGAAACAGTTGACTCATACATTAGATATTAGCTCCCATCTCTGAAGTGCACCATAAGAAAAACTTCAAACAGGTCATGGCTCACATTACATATCCACATTATCTCCCACGCCTCATAAAGACTTCTACTAGCCTCAGCAGTTCAGTTTTGGAGACAGTGAAAGCAATGAAGCACCCATTCATCCCTGTCCCTGTAATTTTGATATTATCATATTGCGTTGAATAATGATGGACCAAATGAGGTGATTTGTGGTTTTACAGGTCATTTGAGGATATTTGAAGAGATGGTAATGCGTCTCAAATTGTTTTTGATAATTTAGAATGCCCACGAAGGATATTACAGTGCAGGAGCAGGCCTTGTTTTAATGAGTGCTGAGAAGGACATCTAGTGGATCTAGGTAGAAGTTCAGTAGCATTCATTACACTTATCATTAACCTTCTCATCATCTTTGGGATTCAGGCATTAAGGCAGACACCTATCTGTCCCTGTACCATCCTAGGACCCCAGTGCCATGCCACGGCCCACTTCTCAGGACCTGGCCGGGTTCTGGGACCTGCTGCAGCTCTCAATCGACGACGTCACTATGAAGTTTGACCAGCTGCAGCACATCAAGAACAATGACTGGAGGCCTGTAGGCAGTCCAGAGAAGAAGGTGAGAGCTACCTTTGGTGTTGTGGCACCACAAAAAGGATAAACTCCATAATTCAACCTAAAACAATGATGAGTAATTTTTTGGTTTTCTTCAAAACCTGTAGATTTGTGTGATCACCTTTCAGAAAAAACATAGGCTAGTGATTTGGGTCATTCTGACCCAGAGGACATCACAAGGGTTAAGTATTATGTGTTATATACAGTATATAAAGGCTAAATGTACATTGTGTCACATTTAAAGGTATACTGTAATAAAGCATTCTGGACAAAGCTTGTTGATATTTTATCTCAATCAAAACAAAAACACTGCTCCCTTCAATGCCATAGGGTGCTCCCTCAGAAGCTCCGCCCCATACATTGGAAACACATTGTGAAGGATGAAGCTAGAATATTGTTGTGACGTGTGGTCTGCACCACTTTATAAGTGGTGTAAGCATACAATCGTTTAATATACCATTTAATATATGTGGCTACAGTGTATCACACTCCATATGAACCCACATGACACATTTATTGGAACTTTATTGCACATTTTATTGCACCTAAGGGGTTGAGACCAATGAAAGACCACTTCTCGTGCATATTGAGTTGCATCAATAAGTATAAAATATCTATCAGGTCTCTAAACGGCACATTAATGCAGTGCTAGAGCTTCTTGTAACCACATCTGTGTCCCCTTTACAGCCACCAGCTCCCGTACCAAAGAAGACAGTGCGACAGAAGAGTGCCGTGACGCGGGAGAAGTCTCTAGATCTCCCGGATCGACATCGGCAGGAGGCTCGCCGGCGGCTCATGGCCGCAAAGCGGGCTGCATCCTTCCGGCAGAATTCTGCCTCGGAGCGAGCGGACAGCATTGAGATCTACATCCCTGAGGCTCAGACTAGACTTTGAGAAGACCGGGTCAGGGGAAAAGACGTCTCCCTGCTCCCACAGTTCAACAACTTTAAAAACTAGCCTTTTTTCTAGACTACTACTATTTTACTCTTCCTTTATTGTCTAATCTCGGTGGTCATCTTCATCGCCAAACACCTTCTGTCTGTAGGAAGCCAAGCCTCCTCTCCCATTGCCAGGTGATACATACTGTATTGGATTAAATATAGGGGCTAGTTGGGCTTTACATTGGTTTTCTGGTGGCCATGATTCCAAACCTAAAAGCATCCATCCAATATCCTAGAGAGGTATGTCTGTATTTTTTCAGCATTTGCAAAGTGCCATTTTAAAAGTGCAGCTTTGAAAACCTACCAGCAGCCAGGTCTTTGAGCTAAAAGAATAATTATGAGGAAATATATTTAGTTTTAGTTGTAAACACATTTCAACAAACAAATATCCCTGTTGTATTTTTCTGTTTTCATTTAATTTAATTCATTTTCAATGGGATATATCATTTTAGTTTGATGTTATTCACAAAATAATTGACATTTTTGAAGATCAAAACTTTGAAAAGTGCCAATGTTTGAAATACCTCAACTACAGTATGTGCATGTGACACTGTTCACAGATACAGTATTAGGTCATCCAGGAAATGCTAGGCTCTGGACTGATGACACACGCAGCTTTCTACTTGATCAGGTGACAATTAAACCATCTCATGGTCTGGATAATATCTGTGGATGAAATCAGTTAGCGCATTAGCCTGGCACATTTCCAACATCTTTCTCTTTCCTGATGCCATTTTTTCAAATATTGACATTTACTTGAAGCAGAAAACATGTCTTGTGCCAACCTTTTTCATTATATAAAAAAAAACACATTTAGGAAGGATTGTGGATTTAGGAAGAACTCCTTAGATCAAATGAAAGGAAAGAAAAATGCACTTATGCACTTCTTACAATTCTCTCTATTTCCAACGGAAATGTGCATACCCAAGTTCACAACAGTACTGTTGTATTTTTGAATTGTGAATTTAGAATACTCATTCTGTGTATTGTCCATGTCTTTCACTAATCTATTATTTTTGACTGGATTTGGTGCATAAATACAGCAACAGTCTGACAGAAAACTATAATATTTTCATTTAAAATACTTCTCTCAAGTTTTTCCCAAAGTTATTGCTATTGAAGAATTAGGATTCACAGTTTAGTTTTCCATATTTCCAAAAAAGATTTGTAGTAATATTTTCTGAAAGTAAAAAAAAAGGTTAGCAAAATTGTTCTCCCTTGGCAGTATCATCACCGCATCTAACCCCTCAGACTACGAGATAATGGAAAGAAATTGGGGCATAAGCCATCTGGAGGCAGACACAAATATTCCACACAGCAGATAAAGCTTTTTTAGTTCCCTGCTGATAGGAAATATGTGAGAAATTGGTGGGATGTGCTCATTTTGTGTATGTGTGTAACTGCTTGTGTTAAGGTGTGCGTGAATAGTTCTCTATGTGCACATGCCAGTTTGCCGGTGCCTGTGATATTTTATCACAACAGGAAGCCATTGGCTAGCTATTGTATTCGCATTTGATTCCCATCACAATTCTGAGATTCACTCTAGAGGCACAGTGTGTGTTTCGGAAGTGGAAGAAGAAGCTAATCTCTCAGGCAGCAGCGGGAAATGTGGGGCCCAGATATGAGTCTCTGGCAGCCAAGAGGATTTACTTCCAGTGGGTTACATCTAATTTGCAAGGGTAAAATGTAAATGGATTTTCAATAGAGTACCGCCTTGTGTTATACGAAGTAAAATGCCAATATTCTGCTGCTCTCAAGTGTCACCCAGACTGGCTTAGTGGTCTTCATTGCATTGCCAATGTTGGGTTCAAATCACTGACCATAAAACTAGATATTCTGATATTCAACCAAGTATATTATGGTGCTGCTTTTTATTCAGTCAGTTCAGTACCAGGCAAACAATCAATGCAACACAGAGGCATCACTAAACAATCTATTTTTATGATGTAGAATATTTTGGTTGTTACAATTTAGGAGTTTGGAAAGCATTTGTTGTAGTGTACTGACAACAAAGTACACTACATAGGAAAACAACCCATTTGTGTGTGTGTGTGTGTGTGTGTGCGTGTGTGTTTGTGTGGGTTTGTGTGTGTGCATGCGTGTGATTTTTGTGGCACATTAAAGCTTATAGATTCAGATGCACAGGGTGACTGCAATATCAGTAAAAAGAAATTGAGCAGCCGTTATCAAGAACATCTTGGCCCAGTGACAAGCCTGTTTTCTGACAGTGTGTGAGCCACTATAACCATGAGCTATCCACTCTGCAGAGTCAGGCCTACAGCAACTCCTCCAGTGTCCTAAAAGTTCACTACTCAGAACACACACACACACACATACACACACAGTCATAGTCATGTCATAGTGGCTCAAGTGAAACAATGTATTTTAGAAGCCATACTCCAGGGTCCATCTGATTGCCAGTGGTGTTTCCCAACATTAAAGACACCACTGCACTGTTTTCAGTTAGAGTACAGTAAACCGTTTCAAAGTACATTCATTGCACGTTTATTCTTTGACAATAATAAATATAGCCTATTCACTCTCTTTACAGGGAGGTATTAGTCAAACAAACCAGTACATCTAATGTACAGTAGTTTGAGTGAGTAAATAAGCCATTTGACACAATATACAGCAGATAATCATATATATATATAGTGTAGTAAAATACAAATATGCTGTCGTCATACTGTATGTCAAAAGGTTAAGACAAACTTGGAGTGAATATTTTCATACCAATAAGTAAAGACGTTTATGGGGCAATGGTGTCCTAAGAAGAATTTAATTTACAGGACAGCAGATTACAGATTTAGATTCCTACTGTAAAATCTCATATTTATATTATTGTTACATTGCTTTGAAAGCTTTGTTACATTGCTTTGGGTTCCATCTTTTCTAGACAGTATATTCTGTGATATTTCCTTTTTAACTGTTATGATAAATCTGCATGTATTATACCCACATTAATGCATGCATTCACTCACACCACAGAAATTTGCCTTCCACGCTACCATGTCAGTTCACTGGAGGAGGAGGATGATGTAGAGGAGATAGAGGTGGTGGAGGAGGAGAATGACAGTTTGTTTCTGGGAAGTGTCTGGCCTTGTGTTGGTAGGCACTTGGCAGAGTAACAGTGTTTTCTCTGCTGTTTCCTCAGAGGACAGAGCAACAGACTGGGCCTGACACAAGCTGGCATATAGCACACAAAACCTCTGCACCAACCAAACCGTTGGTGTTATGGTGTTGTGATGCTTGAAGGCTGTTCTGTGTAGATCTCTAGATGCAGTTTGGTGCCAGTGTGGTTTTCAGTCTGTCTTTGATTAAGCAAAAAAAAAAGAAGCAGATTGCTTAAGATTTTACAGCGTTGATAATAACAAACAGCCTCTAAGGCCCTTCAAAGCTTGTGTTGATTAATGTGTTGCTGAGTATTGGCCAAATGCAGAATTTAGGAATCAACACCTCTATGTTTTAGATATATTAATTGCTGGGTTCTCTGCTGGATTTCATTTGACCAGTGTCACTGAAAAGGCAATGATACTGTACGTCTTTTATATGCAAGCTGCAGGGCTATTGAATTGTATTGAATGCACTTGAGAGTGAAAATTCATCCATACTGTACATCCTTTTTGTCATTCATCTGCATTATTGAAAGCATACAGTACCTCCTCCTCCTCATAGCATGATTTACTAAGTGCTATGAGATGTATCTGATGTTAGACCATAATATTTTAATGATATTTGTACCATTTATCAGTGCAGGCATTCAAAAGGGATTTGTGCAATGTGAAGCTTCACTTCAGTTAGATTATTAAATCCTTTATTGTAAGAGATCAAATGTATAATATAGTTTGAAACCTGTTAGTTTGTTGAAAAAATTGTTTTGGGATTATCTGAGTAATATTTTATGATATACAAAGCATAAAAAGAAACAGTCCCTGTAAACCATTGCTATATGTTGTGTTTGTTCTCTATAAGGGGATGAACTGTATCTTATAATATCACAATTCTGCCCAACAAACCAGATACTCATGTGCCATTCATATCCTTCATAAATTGGTTTAGGTTTAGTCTGTCTTGTATTACTTATTTACACTTATTTATTTTTAATCAGCATTATATGTTTTACATACAGTACAATATCTATGTATCTATTGAAATGAGATTTGTGTGGAGAAGATATTTTTGAAAGTGGTTCATTTGTGCTGGCTCTCCTTGTTTAGGTGCATTTTCGAGTGGTGTGGGTAAGATTTCTTATTTTTTTGGTGGAAATATGAGTATCAGAATTCCTTTTTAAATTCATACTTACAGTATTACCTAATATACATAACAACACAGCAAAACCTGCAGAACACATACAAAATACAGTTTTGTTTGATAGCATATGGGTAACAAGAGTGTGAAGTGCCATCTTTTTGATCTGAGGAAAAAGTCAAAGGGTCACCATTTACAGGCGCTTATCACTCATGTGTGTATTGATCCCCAGCTCTATATTGCAAATGTGTAATTGTGACATCTGAGAAAGCATCTCAACATCAGTGGCCTCACTTCTGGTTTGTCTATCTATCTATCTGCATTTTAACACTTGAAAAAATGGTGTGAAATGCATAAACGGGACTATATCATAGCCACACAATGACACCACACTTCCATCAAGTTGGAATGTGAAACTCTAGAATTACTAGACAAATGAAAAACTGGTAGTTGTTTAGCTAAAACTATTTTCATCTCTTGTATATCATATCTATAGTGAGGATGAATATAATGCCAAATATTCATTATTTGTAAAGAAATATATATATAGAGAGAGTTATATAAATATATAATATATCCTTCATTGAAACATAACTATTTTCTGCTCTTGCACATGCTTTGTTGCCATTATTTTTTTTGTTATTTTATGAGCTGTTATTATGGCATGCAAAATATTGATTCTGAATGTAGTCCTTTAATTTATTCACTCCTGGCATTTTTTGTTGTTATTATTGCATTGTCACACTGATGTATCTTTGTTATTTATTTATTTGTTTTTCACAGATGCATTTTTGTGTTATTTCAGTGATATATTCCCTGAAATAGACATTATTTTGTTATTTTTGTAGCTTGAAATTCCCCGTTTGTTCCCAGTTTAAATATTGGAGGAGTTAGCCTTTTTATCATTGCTGAGGTCATCCTGTGTAAATACTTCTGCAATTAAATTTTTAAAGAAAATGTTTGGAAATGTTCACGTGTCTGTTTTGTTGGGAAACATACTGTTTTTGCTTCCACTCGTTTAAGAACCCTCGTAATGACCTATGGGTCAAAATGACCCAACTCACTAGCTGTTTGTGGCAGATAGAAGGCGCTAAAGCTAATTCTACAGCTTACACACACATATGATGTGCACTGCTGACACAACAAG
>JAODUG010000015.1:3973453-3988613 GCA_027564795.1 Aphredoderus sayanus | reverse complement strand
TGTACACTAGTCCGTGTGTATTTGTACACTAGTCTGTATTTGTACACTATTCTGTGTTTGTACACTAGCCTGTATTTGTACACTATTCTATGTTTGTACTCTAGCCTGTATTTGTACACTAGTCCGTGTGTATTTGTACACTAGTCTGTATTTGTACACTATTCTGTGTTTGTACACTAGCCTGTATTTTTACCGTACACACTAATCAGTGTTTGTATTTAAACATACTTACGGTGCACTCAACTGTAGTGTGTGAGTGTGGGGGTATCACAGCACATTTAGAAAAACAAGTGTGTTCACCAGCCTTGGTGTGATGCACAAGCCACAGAGGAGCGCAAATGAGCTGTTCACTCTCCATCAGTGTTTTAACCCATGGGAGTGCATTGCAGCTGTAGCTGTGATGCGATACACACACTATCATAATGTGCATATGGCTTCCCAAGCTCCCACCATACACTTGTTTACTCACATTCTCTCTCACACATACTCTCTCTTTCTCTCCCTCTCCCTTTCTCTCTCCCTCTCCCTCTCTCTCTGTCTCTCTCTTTCATGCCATCCTTCCATCTTTGTTGTGCTGAGCGGGTTCGATTATTTGCGGGTATGTTTGGAAACACAGCTGTTTCTCCCATTCCTCTCCTAATACTTTAATACCACCAGCTCTTACCATCGGCCAGTGAGATGGAGAGACAGAGAGAGCTAGAGATAGAAAGAGAGAATGATGGGGAGAAGGGAGGCTGTGTTGAATGGGACCACTCACTGTTGTCTTGCCAGGGCTCTTTATATGCGGCAGCTTTGGCTATCTTGGTTTAAGTGATGCTAGTCAGATTGCCTGGGTTGTACGTGACAGTAGGATAGATATGTAGGGCAGCTCAGATGGAAGCAGACACTACTGTTAAAATTACATTACAGTAATCACTGCATATTTTTCATATCATACAGTCAGTTACATTTATATTCTCTCTCCTCCTCTCTGCCAACAGGACTGGCAAGCCCACGTTCTTCAACGCAGTATTCAACACCTTCAGCCCAGCCATAAAACAGTCATGGATCAGTAATCTGCAGATGGCCAAGCTAGCGCTAGGTACAGTTTCTCCATTGTACTGTATGTGTGTTTTAGTGGCTTCCTGTCTTCTGTTTTGAAATAGTATCTTATCGATAGTGAATGTATGTGTGTGTGTGTGTGACAGAGGAGGACAACATGCAGGGCTGGTTCTTTGCAGAGGACGACGGTAATCAAATGAAAAAGCAGAAGCACCCTCTGTTGCTCCGGCAGATGCCTGTGGTCATGTCCAAACTGCAGGAGTTCAAGGTGGGCGGCAGCTTGTCTCCCACGCACGCACACACACATAAGCCCAGAAGCCAATGTTTAAACTGTATTTTCTAGTTTGGAATATTGCACCTTCATTTTGCCTCGCCGTTCTGTGTAAGAGGTACAGAGCCACAAAAAGGGGCCATTGTTGTTCTGCCTCTGAGAAGATAGATGATAAAAACATAATAGATAAATGGTTTTCAGTCAGTGATGTTATAATGTGTTATAATAGGCCGGTTAGCTCAGTTGGTTAGAGCATGGTGCTAACAGTCCCCGTTTCAGTCCCCGTGCTGGCTGTTCTCTTACTGACACCCATTGGAGCAGAATCAAAGAAGTTCACCGTGTTCTTCTTGAACTGTTTCGTTCTCGCTTCAGGTGGAGTGTGCCGTGCACAACCCAGAGCCACACATCAATACAGAGAGCACAGCAGACAGTCCTGTGCTGGGCCATGGCTGTGTCTGGGTGAGACCATTTTCAAATATAACCCTTGACCTTTAATGCAGAGCATCTCGTCCCAGGACCTCATCACCAAGATGTTCATCCGTGTGACGATCGCTGGTTTGCAGGTGGCGAGCTGCACCAACCAGATGGGCCAGATCGCCATAGTGACCATGCAGAGCTCGAGCCCCAAGGTGACTGAGTGCTTCAACGTGGAGTCCCGCATCCTCTGCATGGCTTACGTCCCCACGGAGCAGCCCCTTGAGAACGGAGAGACCCCCCCAGAGCACTGCCACACTGCTGGGAAGGCCTGCGACACCCCCACCATCTGTCTAGGCATGGAGGAGGGCAGGTAGAGACACAGGCTACATTATGCATGGAGCAACTCTTTCACATTTATGCTTATTCTACTTCCATCCTCAAAGCTGCCTACAAAGCATATATAACACTATATGTAAAGGTAATAGGCACAGTATCAGACAATGCTCACAAGTTATGCTATTTGCTCCCTCCTTCTCCGTTCAGCATCATAGTGTATAAGAGCAGCCAGCGCACCAAGAAGGTCCGTCTGCAGCACTTCTTCACCCCCGACAAGTCCACTGTCACCAGCCTGGTCTACAAGGACCGCTGTCTGTACACTGGCCTGGTCAGTGGGTCTGTGGCAGTCTTCTCCCGGACACAAGGTGTGTGTGTGTGTGCGTGTGGGTGTGGGTGTGTGTGTGTGCATGTGTGTGTGTGGGTGTGCGTGTGTGTGTGTGTGTGTGCATGGGTGTGTGCGTGTGTGTGTGTGCATGTGTGTTTATGGGTGTGTGTGTGTGGATATGGGTGTGTGTGTGTGGATATGGGTGTGTGTGTGTGCGTATGTGTGTGTGTTGGGTAGTAAGTGTGTCTCTATAATTATAAAGGCTATAATTAGGCTAACTGCAGCAGGTATAGCTCATAAATTCAGCCCAATAGACATCCATTACAAAAGAAGATGTGTTTAGGTTTTATATTGCTAGCCAAAGCAAACAGTTACCTCTGGCAAACAGATTTTCACATTCTCTCTTTTACCTTTGGTGAACTTGGCGTTTTTGCTAAATGGATACACGGGGAATTTTTAACCTCTGAGGAGCTGTTGGTTTGGGGTTCATGGTGCCATATCCTGTGCCGTCTCTCTCTCTCCACTCTGTGAGTCACTGTGCAGCTGTTGAGTCAGAGTCTAGTGCTGTGAGAAGGTTCTTGCTAGCTGGGTTGTCTGGGAGAAGCCAATCTGTTAGTGTTGACCTATTTTATGTCCTCCCTCCCTTCCAGAGTAGGCACTCTACAAGGAAAGGACCTGGGCTGAACTCATCTCACAGTCTGTCTCACTTTCTTTTGTCCCATTCTTCCTCTGGCTTTCTCTCTCTCTCTCTCTCTCTATATATATATATATATATATATATATATATGTGTGTGTGTGTGTGGGTGTGTGTGTGTGTGTGTGTGTATATATATACGCACACACATTTTAATTTTGTGCATTATTACATCTGTGAAACACTGTCACTTTATAAATATGTTACATCATTTTAAATGTGGAATGAAAGTAATATTACATTTTCCCAATGTCACTCTCTCTCACTCTGTCTATCACTCAGTCTTTGCCTTTGTCAGCCTTTATCACACATCAGTAAAGCCAAGCATGTCTTTACTAATTGCAAACAAAGAAGCTCTAGCAATACCAGAGCAGGGTATTGCTAGAGCTTGGTATGGTAAGTTGCCCTTGCAATCGTAGCCACTATTATAAAACTGGTTTTGTTTTGGTTTGAAAGAGTATGGGGTAGCTTGCATTCCTCTCTGCCAACAGACACAGTCTCATGCCATTTCTCACCAAGTCTCTAACCCTCCCTCTAATACAGTTATCCACCCTTTTGTAGACATCAACAGTGAGCTGTGATGTACAAATTAGGGGTTCTCAGGGCACAATAACACATTCAAGGATATACCCATTTCATCTCTGAGACAGTGTATCTTTAGGTCTGCAAGACACATCTTGAAAACCTTGTGTGGGTGTGTGGGTGTGTGTGTGTGAAAGAGAGAAAGAGAAAGAGAAGAGAAAGAGAGAGAGAAATATGGATGGTGATGGCCTAGAGGCAAGAGCTGTGCAAGCCAAGCTCTAGCTTGCCGTTAGGAGACATGTGCAACTGTTCAGGAATGTTTGTTCCACCTTGACAGAAATAATATGACCGGTGGTTCCACGTTATTCTTTCCCAGGGCTGCACACCAACCCTTGGGTTTTCTTCCTTCCTTCCACACACAATTCATGGTGGAAGGCGGTGCATAATAAAAGCGTAGTTACTTCACACGTCTCCCAGCACTGTTGGTATGCTAAGTGATTTCCCAGGAGCGATTGTTGTCTTACTAAAGCACCTTTGATGCCATGCAGGGATTTTCTACCAGTTTTTGAGTCCTCGCCTTCCTTCTCCCCCCTCCCCAGTCATGATCCTGCTGCATTCATCTCTCACATTACTTTAATCGCGGGGTTGGCTCATCTGTATTTAGGCTTTTCAATGAGACTCTCTGTATGAAATGGGAACATTATGGAATCTTCTAGTGTATAACAAACATCAAAAGGAAGGCTTGTCTTAGAAAATGTTAGCAATAGTGACTATTGCTGTAATAATCCTCATCTTTTGTTATTATGTTTGCCTTTGTTTGTGTAACACTGATTGTAGTAAACCACTGTTTGGTGCTTGCCAGTCTGCGGTTAGCCTCATCTGCAATGCTTATCTTGTGATTGAGTCAGATGACGAGTCAGTGGCCAATTAAACGTCAGTCATGCTAGGGCTATACTTCAACACTATAAAGACCTTGAAGTACAAACACCCACACCTACACAGGTACTTATTTCTACAGTTGTTTGTACAAGACCTCAATGACATGATTAGACGGGTAACAAATGCAGCAATGCATTGCGTGAACCTAGCCCAAACAGCCATGTCCTGCTACTGTGCTGCAAACTAGTTTTCTAGGCATTGCTTTGTTTCCTTTGTGGATTACACACTCTTATATGTATAGAGATTACTTTTATGATATGCTTGTTGGATGGGATGCTAATCCAATCTAGACCCTTTATGCAAAGATTCCCGGTCTTCTCTAGTCATATAAGTACTTCTATTAAAACCTCTCCTCTCCCTGAATGGGCTGCCTTCAATGGCTGCCTTTGTGCCTCCTCATAAATAAACACTATTGGCATGGCCTTGTTCACTTCCTGTTCTAGATTAGCTATGGGAATGTGTTATCTAGAGGAAATGATCTTATTACAGTCTACTTTAGTTCACTGTAGGGTTTAAGCCTGTAGGGTAGGGATTTCAGGTTGGCCCTGCCTATACCATGTAATAGTTATACCAAAGTAACAGTTCCTTTACATATTTCCCATATTTCAGGGTCAATGAAGGGTGAATGTATTCTATTGTTTTGTGTTGTGTTTTGTCATTTCTAGTGTTAATATATGGGCTTGTTTGAGTGTGTTGTAGGTAAGGATTATTTCAATGAAACCTTATATCCACTTTTAAACGGAAACACTTGTGTGATTTCTCTCTATACACCCTGCTCTGTATGCTCTGCTCACATTTTTATACCCACCAATCAGCAGCTCTTCCCATTTCATATTTGCTAGCATTCAAGTCAACAACAAAAATCTGTGGATTTTTATTTAGACACAATGTTGGGGGATTCTGAGCTGAGGAGGGCCAGGCACTAGCATAGCAGAGTGTGGGAGGTGTGTAGGAGAGATCTCTGCTATGACTAATTTCTTACAGCTCATCTATATTCATAGTGAACTGGCAAACTGTCAATGGCCAATGACATTTTATTTAAAAATAAATCTTTAACAAATAATACATGCTGTTAGTACAGTAGATTGCCAGGATTTACTGTATAGTTGAGCTCTTAACTCAAACATGTTTTGGTAGTATTCGATGTTCACAAATAACAGTGGAATGAAAGCAGGATCTTGCAGGTTTATTCAACCAAACAGTAAACCAGTGGGTGCACTGTAGTACTTCAGCCCACTCTGATTGCTGCTATCATGCTCTCTTAAGTCACCTCATCAGCTGGTTTGTTGGCATGGAAACCTTGAATCTCTTGTCCTCCGTGTCGCACTGTTTAGACACCAGTGATTTAGATAACATAACCCATGCTGTCTGAACTGCCTAATGTTAAACTGTCCATGCATTCGTTGATGTTGTTGCAGATGGTTCTTGGGGCCCTGACAACCCCAAGGTGTTGAAGCTGGGGGTCCTCCCAGTCAAGGCCATGCTGGCGGTGGAGGAGCACGTATGGGCCTCATCGGGAGGACAAGTCTTCATCATCAGCACCCACACACACTCTGTTGAGGTACTTAACCCGCCCTAATATTGTTTTACCTGGCCTGTACGCATTACTCATAGGCCTCATAGGAAAGAATTTATCAAGAATTTATCAATGCGTGAGTAACAATTTTGGTCTAAAGTTTACAATTTAGTCATTTGGGAGTGATTTGTATCCATATTCAAAACTCGGTTTCTACTGCCACTGTTGGGTATAAAATAGAAGACAATCCCAAAAACATAAAGCAATGGTTCCACTGGGGCTCGAACCCAGGACCTTCTGCGTGTAAAGCAGACGTGATAACCACTACACTATGAAACCTGCTGCCTTTCAGCTGCCGGTCAGCTGCTGTGTCTGTGGGTATACAGTAACTGCAGAATGAATGCATTCAGGGAAACATAAGGCAAACTGGGACAAATTATGTAGTTTAGGATCACTTTAAATACTAAGAAATGGACTTGGAAAATGTGGATTTTATATATTTTTTTAATTTACCAAAGCATATGTTTGCATTGCTGTTAAATACATGTAGTCAAACTATGTTAAAATCATGTATTTACTTATCAGAGTGATTGCATTGTATTGCCCAATCCTCTGCTGTAACTGGAACAAGCTACAGCTAATGCTTCACCCATGCCTCCGTCGCTTTAGAGCATAGGAGTAGCAGCTTTCATGTCAGGCTCAGCCGAAACATCAATGGATGATAACACTTTAATGATATAGTGTACCACTTCACACCAAGGATCAACTCTGTATCCAATACACTGCTACCTAACATCAGGCTGGTGCTAAAGATACACTGTTATATCATATCAGGAAGCACTCCATGAAGCTTCAAAGTGTTAAGCTTTGGCCAGCACAGGATATAAAACCCACAACCATGGTGTTTTTGCACCATGAGTACCATAACACCACAATTGTACCAGAGTGCTAACTGCTTCAGCTGTTTCATGAATTGTTCCTGTAGTATTTTTGTGTAGTTTATTCATGCATGTGTTTTTATCTAGCTATTATTTTCTATTTGCTGTGATGGTTGCTGCTGCTGTAATAGCTGAATTTCCCCTCAGAGATTTATCTGTTTTATATTGCAAGTAGCCAATAGCCAAAAATCATAATGCAACAGGAGCCAGGTGCTAGGTTGAGAAGGGATAGCTAAATCTAGCTTTGTAGACCTGGGTTCATGTTGATGCTAATGGAGCAGGCTTTAACCAGTTGGCATTGCATTTGTTTGTATAGCTTCACACCATTTCGAAACAAATGCTTGACTTTAGCATCATTGCATTTAGCCATCTCCACTAGTCTTCCATCCAGGGTGGCTGTGCAAACACTAAAGCAAACATGTTTTCCAGACTATAATAATCTCAGCTAATATTGAGCTGTGACCAATAGTCGGTTAAGCTAAACCAGTCTCTGATATACCTGGCCATGTTGTCAATGTCATCAGTACTAATTCAGGCACTTCCATCTAGCACTGTAAATTAAGGCATTAAAGAGTCTCTAGCACTAAGAAGCATGTGTGGAGTATCCACACCCATCCCACTCTAACCTTCCTTTGGCTCCACATCCTGGAGTGTTAATGGAACCCCCTGCCAGCAGTCTGGTCCGTTTGGGACTATCAGCACCTGCCGTGAATCCAGGAATAGTAACATGCCTATTCCTCTCTGACACACACTTGCTGTAATCTGGTTAGCCTCATTAAGCTCATTACACACTCTCTCTCTCTCTGCCCCCCTTTCAGCCCAGTGGGTGTACGATTGACCCAGAGTGATGATGACTCAATTCTAAGGCCAGGTAGAGAATTGGATGAGTGTAGGGAGAGATAAGATAGACCTAAAAGGTTGAAAGTGGATGCATGCAGAGTGATACAATAGAAATATGGTGGTATTATATATAGGGACACATAAAGCACATGGAACAAATCTATTGCCTTCATCTGCCCTGAGATACTTGAATGAATGGACGCTCCCTGGCCAACTCCACCTACACTTCAAGAGATGTGTGAGAGATTACGTGACAGGTGGTGATGAGACATGGCCAGTGTATTTGGGCTTAGAACATTTCAATGACATCATATAGCTTATGGAAATTGTATTTCAGTACAGCTCCTGGAGGCACACAAAAGCAATGGAAACGAGAGTGTCCTGATATGTCCATGGTGATTCAAATTGAGATAAAACACAAAATGTTTCAAATGGAGGTAAACAATGCTTTTCCTGTCACTCCTGCTGTGATTACGTTGGATGTAGAGTAGGTGCCTTTATGCCTGAATAAACATCTTGCCTGCATTTGACACACAGCACAATGAGAGCTGCATCATGTTCTATGCTAGCTATTGTATTATTGTGACATTTCACTTTTGTCTGAAACCAAACTAAAGCCATAACAGCCCTTCACAGTGAGGGTATAAACAGACTGGGTCATTGGTAAGCCAACACAGGACCGTGCAGACCTAGCGCTCAGCCTGTTCACCGTACAGTATCTACTGTATGTACTGTAGCAAAGTAAGCAGTACAGTAAGCAAATTCAGCCAACACACTGCCAGTTGAAATGTAATCAGCAACTAAGGCCCAATCCCATTTCACCCCTTGCCCCTACCACTTGGCCCTATCCCTCCGTTTTGTGCGTTCATGTTTAGGGGGTAGGGCGTCCCAATTCCGTTTGGGATGGAGGGCTAGGGCGAAGTGTTAGGGCTATATAGCCCTTCAAACTAAGTGTTTTCAGAGGCACACTCCAAACGGAGTGTTTTGAAAGACTTCCCACAATGCTTTGCGACTACCGGGATAATGGATGCTCAACCAACTAAATTAACACGCAATTGTGTTATTTTCTCCGTTTGTAAAGTTAAAACAATTACGAAAATCATTGTATTGTCTTAGTTTAATTTAATTTCAATGTATTATGGTAGTTTTTCTACCATAATACCTACTGTACACTAATGTGCCGGTTAATGTATAGAGTTCTATGGCCGGCAGCAGCCAGTAGCTATCTTACAAATTTAAACTAGTGTTTAAATCGTACATCGTAATCGTAGATTGATTTAGCTGATTTGTGTAAGGCAATGCTGCATTTGGTCATATTTCGATTAGATTGATGCGTCAATGTGAAGTTGTGAATACATCGCGAACGTAACAGTACCGTACCAGTATCCTACCTAGTACTACCGGTACTTTACAGCATAGTACAGTACTGGTAATCTGTTTTCAGTCTATGGCGTTCTGTCATTGGGATATACAGTAACCTTAGTACATTTCTCCGATTAGTGGCAGACAACTGTAAAAAGATGCATATACCGTGCAAGAGAGATCATCATAGCTGACAATGGCATTATGGAAACGTAAAAGCCGGTACTACAAACTCTGCCGCGTCTGGTTACGCAATTAACTACTGATGACGTTCAAAGTGTTATCCCATTTCGTAGGGGATGATTTCAGCCCTTGCCCCTTAACTCAGTTTCAAGGGGCAAGGGCTAGGGGTACAAAATAGAAATGGGATTGGGCCTAAGTCTGTTGATTGAATTTGCTGACAATGCTTACTGTAGTTAATGGACCGTATCTACAAGCATGGGTCACAGCAAACAACAGTAGTGCTAGATAAAAACACTAACTAGTGCTTGAGAAATGGTCAAAATGTGGGACTGTCCTGCACAATTCAGAACACATTGGCACTCTAGTAGTTGGAGTGGGATAGAGGTCATATGTGTATGGCCACATTACCTGTAAACATGCCAGTACGGTATGTGGTGACAAACCTTTTTTAATGATGCCTTGAAAGGTCTTGTCCTTCTGTGCTTTCCAAATGAGGTTGAAAAGCAATTTAACTGCACAGCAAATAATGTTCATCTCTTTCCACCTTCTGTCTCCACCTGCTCCACCCAGAGGCAGCTGGAGGCCCACCAGGAGGAGGGCATGGTGGTATCCCACATGGTGGTGGCAGGTGTGGGCATCTGGATCGCCTTCAGCTCAGGCTCCACGCTGCGCCTGTTCCACACCGAGACCCTGGAGCACCTGCAGGACATCAACATAGCCACACCCGTGCACAACATCCTAGCCGGTAGGACATCTTTTGTCATGTTAGGTGGTCTTGTTTTATTACAGTGTATTGCATCAAATGATAATGGATTATTGAGTCACGTCATATCATAGCTTGTTTATTTAATTTTCTTATCCCATCCTTGTTTAATAATTGACTTGTGTCTCTTGAACACAGTGTGTTATATTTCAATATTACTGTATATTAGAAAACTGATATCCAGTGGTCATTCCCATAACACTGCAGAAAACACATACCAGATGTTCAGAGGTGACTGTGGCGTTTCTGATACCAGGGCCCTGTTATCTCAAACCACCATCTCTCTCTCTGGTCTCTTTAACCCAGTGATATGATACATATGTGTTAGTGAGGCACACGCCTTCAACAGTTGGTATTGTTCAACAGGGGACAACCAAGGAAGTTGTGTTCAGTGTTTGTTATCTGATCTTCTGATCACAGTCAAATATAATCCCAAACACAGCACTTCTCCTGTGATGCAGCTCCTACTGCTTCTTCAAAGAGGCTGTCTCTTTCTGTGCCTGTCTGTGATTAGCTGACATCAGTGTACATGCTCATCCAGGGTGGCTGTTGCTGTGGGAGGTGTGTCACATACTCTCTGAGAGACCTAACAATAACCTAGGAACCTCTCATTGTGTCTTCATTGATACAGCAAGTGTCCTTGATTGGCTGGACAGGGTCACTGATATCCTATGTAAGTGTGTGTTAGTGTCTTATGTCATATTGTAACACACAGTTGCAGAGTTGACTATTTCAGAGCAGTTCCTTGAGTCCTCAGTCACATTACTTTCTTTATCACGGCATAATTCTGATGTTTAGGACTTATTTTAAGCCCTGTTGAGAACACTGTGCAAACTGCGGCAGATCTAGTGATTCATATCACTGAGTAGTGATACTGTACCCGAAACACAGGGTCACAGAGGCAGAGCAAGCCATACAGCAGAGTTGGAGCCCAGATACTGTGTAAAGCTGTATTTCCTTCAGCATTAATGTGTTGCTATGGCACTGTAATTCCAACTGTGTTAGATAATGTTGATGTAATGTGAGTGTGACAGAGGTGGTCATTAGGCCTCAAGCCAGACATCCGGGTCAGGAATGTCCCACACAAAATCCAGATTCTGTCACTATGACTCTTGTCCTTGACTGAAGTCAGCAGAACAGCCAGCTGTGTTGGAACTAATCCGATGTTAGCTTTGAACCAGTGTAATCTGTCTGCTTCTGCCTGACCTTAAATGCCATAGGGACACACAGCTTGATAGGATGAGTGAAGGCTTTTTGTTTAGATTTATTTTTCAGGGGGATGGGGGGGATGTTTGGTTACAGTGTTTGTTCCTGTAGTCTGCGTTGTTTGTTACCCTGATTGCCGCTGCTTTCCATCTCTCTTCAGCCATGCTGAGTAATGTGGACAGCTTTGTTGTTCTAGGGCTTGGTGTTAATCTCCTGGGGGTTCTTGGTGCCATGAATGTTTATGTAAATGAGCTGTGATACTCAGCCTTGACTCCCACTTGAAGTAAGACTGTACTGTATATGATTATTATGACGCTCTACTGTGTTTTGATTAGATGGTGTTATTTGAGGCTGGGAACAAACTGTCGACAGGTGTCGCTAAAAGTACTGTAGTGTGTGTGTACAGAAAGAGCAAAGGCGTGCGTGTGTGTATGTTCGTGGGTATTCTTCCTTGTGAAAGATAGAATAAGAGTTAATGAATAGCTTTCAGTTGATTTGCACTGTCCATTGTTTGCACAGCCTCATTTACAGTTCAGCTATGCCAAGAGTGCGTGCACAACATGTTTCATCTTCATGTGGACTATACTGGCATGGTTGTTTTAACATTTGCTAAGCCATTAGCAGTAAAGATAGGCTGTCTGTGGGATCTGTGCATTGTCTGCTTAAATGAACCTGGCCACCTCTTCTCACAAAACAGCAGGGGAACATGATGATAATTGTAATCATCACTAGATTTGGACACAGAAAACAGCTACAGTACTCAAAAACAACACGATTTCAGTGAAGTGGTGCTAGCAAAACATTAATTTGTGAGTACAGTACTGTAGGTCATTAGAGGTTGTTCAGCATGATTCACAATGCATTGTTATTTGCCCTCACCCTTAACTGAATCCTGCTCTGTTGTGGACAGTAGTGGATTCCACATAACTGTATTCATAACAACAAACCCATGGCTTTCTTAAGAAATGCCATATGTTTATTGGTAAAACACCACAGTACTGCTGCTATTGAGAATCCCAATTAGCTTGACCTTGTGGGCTCTCTCCAATACCAAGTGTTTAGAGACAGAAGCAGGAGCCTTTCTTCCCAGCCAGATGTAAATGATAAAGCTAGACTGCTTTGGGACCTTGGTGCCTGTAATAGTTAATATGATCCATGCAACCACAGAGGAAGCAGGTTCTGGGAGAGACCACCGCACATGAAAGACTCCCTCCTCCAGGCTTCGGTCACTAAGATCTTACTTCCCTGATAAAGCCAAAAGGTCACCCAGCCTGTCTCTTCAGCTTGGCAGTCAAAAACTTGCCAGTTTCCCAGTGTAATGCTTGCTAGTCACACAAACACCCTCCCACAACTCCTGCTAACTGAGTCAACCTGCATGGTTTGGCTAGCTAATGTTTACACTTGACGGGCTGTTTGGTGCTCATGCAAGTTGAGGTCTCTCCTCACAGGGGATATTTTTCGAATGCAGTATTTCTGTTGGGATCTGCACTTTTTGTAGAATTTGCCACAGTGGTGCTTATCACTGCTGGCACTTTCCGTGGAACTAAACCTGAGAATGTGCTGCTTGCGCAGAAAGCTCTGACACAAGTGGGGATTGCCAGTCAAACAGCTTTGGCACAGCAAGGCACTGCCTGAGATCAATAAAGCACAGGCAGTGGGGCTGGTGTTCTGTCTGCCTTTCTATACTCCAATAGCACAGAGGGTGTTATTCCCACATAGGAAATAAGTCATATTTCAAATCAAGACAAAGATAAAAGAATCCAGACACCATTCCGATATTTGATCTGTCGAGAGCGAAGGGACTGGACCTGCTCAACAGCTTTTTTCTGTCTGTTTTGTCATGTAGGCATATCCTATTACAGCTCTTTATGTAATGCTTGCTTGCCCACAGGACACAGGTTGAGGCAGGGCATTGATTCAACAAACGATTTCCCCACAGAATGAAAGGAACACATACTGTCTGTTGGGTGTTGGCTCCAGCTTAAACTGGACTGTGCAGAGTTTAGTATAGGACGTGCCCGAGGTGGGGTTACCCTCATGCTCATGCACGTTGGAGCAATTCTAGATTGTAGATAAAGGCTCCTAGCCCGTGCAGCACTTTAATGTGCTCTAATTGCTGTCATCTGCACTGTAACCTATATCCTGCTAATATATAACAGAGCGTTAAGTGGGAGTGATAACCTAGCCATTTGCTTATATTAACATTATTACAGTGAGAACACGCCACTCGCTTTACAGTGCCAAACTCTGCACCTGAGCTCGTCAGTTCCAGTAACACACCTTTAACCCTTGTGATGTCCTCAGGGTCAAAGTGACCCAAATCACTAGCGCTTTGTGGCAGATAGAGGGCGCTTAACCTAATTCTACGGCTTACACACACATATGATGTGCACTGCTGGCACAACAAGGTGTGAGTTTAAAACCCGAGGACAACAGGAGGGTTGAAGGGCACATAAAACAACACAAATACATAAAGAAAGAAATAATAAAGAAATAAATATACACAGCAATGACAATAAGAAGAACCATACAATCATACACAATCAGATGGCGCCGCCTGGTGGTTCAAGACTATATTTTAAGGGCATCACGAGGGTTAAACCCGGGACCAGGCATGGCAGGTCTTTTAATGTGTCTGTACTGACGTTTTTCCATAGGATGCTGCCTGGATGCTGTGCTGGCCTCATGTCTGCTCCTACAATGTGACCTAAATAGGCAGCCATGCGTGGCCTAATGGACAGACATCAACTGGTGAGGGGCTGTAAATAGCACCTCTAGACATTGTCTGTGCACCCCCACTGCTCCCCTCTCATGAGGATCATAACAGAGAGAGCTCCACATGAAGCTCCAGACCATTGTGGTGGGGATGTGCTGTTAGCTGCAATTCACTCGGGCCAGTTTCCTGTTGAAATGGACTCCAGAATGATGATCAGACAACTGGAAAAGGATTTGAATGAAATGGGTATAAGAAGGTTAGGAAGCTACAGAGACATACACACAAAAAATCTGAATCTTAAACCCTGAATCTTGTTGTGTGTGTGTGTGTGTGTGTGTGTAACTTTGGCAACCCTTGTATATTTTTAACTCGAAAATGAACTTGAACAGACTATCAAGAATCTGATGGGTTGGTTACAGTATGTCCCATAGAGGCTCCAGCCTTCACAAAGTACATTGTGCTGATGCGAGCTATTTCTGGACTGATAGAAAGTCTATACTGGCATCCCTGGTGATGTTGTGTATGTGCTCCTCCCTTCTGCGGTGGCATGTCAGAACTAAGTGCAGATCACAGTGGGGCTCCAGGCTCGGACCAGGGCCTGAGCGGGACCGTCTTGACACTCACGCCGGGTTTATTTTTGTTCACCCTCTGGGTGGGGATCTCCAAATATTATGAAAGGAGGAAGTTGAGCAAGCCGGCAGCCTGTGTGTTTCTGCTAGCCCTGGGCCCTCATTATAAACACATGTGAGCCATGCTTAGGGGCCCACATTTACTGTGGCCTGGCGTGGGGAGTGGCCACCACCGTCAACGTCTATTATACTGGCTGGTTCCCTGTGTGTGTGTGTGTGTGTGTGTGTGCGCGTGTGTGTCCCCTTGGTCAGCTGTAAGGAGGGGGCTCAGGCAAAGCCCTGGAAGATAACTTTAAAGAAGGTAACCAGTCAGGCTTCTACAACAGCAATGACTCATGTCTCACTTCCCTGCCACCTCAATTTGGAGACTATTACAAAACTACTGGTTTATTACAACATACACTGTCAGAATGCTTTCTTTCTGTTTCTACATATACTGAGTTTGCTGCAGAGCTTTGTTAT
>JAODUG010000015.1:3963195-3973353 GCA_027564795.1 Aphredoderus sayanus | reverse complement strand
GTTTATTACAACATACACTGTCAGAATGCTTTCTTTCTGTTTCTACATATACTGAGTTTGCTGCAGAGCTTTGTTATTTCCGCCTATCAACTGTGGGTGCGAGGGCTTTTTCTTGCTCAGCTCCTAGGCTCTGGAACATGCTCCCCCAACACATTCAACATGCAGACACAGTTGATTCTTTAAAGTTACCAAAGACCCACCTTTTACAGAAAGCTTTTAACCTGTAGTTTTGCTTATTTGCTTATATATTTGTTTTTTAATTTTACTGTATGTTTTCGCTGAGTAAAATGTCCTTGAGTCTTATAAATAAAAATTTAAATATAAAAAAGTATTATCTGTTATTGTGTGGCATCAGTCTAAGAGGATTACCTCCCATAATAAGTCACAGACTGTTGCCGATGCTGGATGTAATTGTCATCTGTGATAAAGAATGTTGTTAACTTGACAGGCCTTTTGTTTACAGTCCAAAGCGGTGTTACATAGTGCAGTGAGTTTTCTGACCAGGGAATTGTATGGGGCGAACTGTCCTGCCCTCGCTGAATAGATCCACAGCTGCTTGCTTAATTGCTGCATTACGCTCCACTCAGTCTACTGCGCACCACTTTTGTGTTTGTTTGTGTGACTCAAAGCAGACCGTAATTGTGCCTGCCTTTCTATCTGCAAATAGATGTTTGGTTTGAAAAGACCTGCTTCGCTTTAAGTTGCCCTGGAGACAAATGTCCTTTGTTGCTATGCCCCCCTCCCTGCCCACCTGTTACCTCCCACTATGCTGTTCTCCTGCCCGCTGTGCACAATATATCTGTGTGAGGTCTGACTATTCCTGGCCTTGGAAATAGCCAAGGAACATGTCCTTGCCACTCCTCTCTGTATTATAATACACAGTGTGATTCTCTGTCGCCATAGGGAACCAGCGGGTGTCAGTGAGCAGCCTGTTGGTGTGCCACGGTCTGCTCTTGGTGGGCACCAACCTGGGTGTGACAGTGGCTCTGTCTGTCCCCAGACTGCAGGGCATTCCCAAGGTCACAGGTAAGCCCACCACACACCGGCAGGTGGCAATTACTTCCATTTAAAGTGGTTTCTTTACTTACACAGTAATGTTGCGTTCCTACTTTCCCATGTGCACAAATATAACCTCAATAGGGTTCATGTGCCATGGTAATTACTGTATGCATACCTGCAGAAGGCCCCCGTCTTAGGGCTTTTCTGTCTTAGCTGATAGTCAGGATTTAAGGTACTTATCCATTCCCAAACATTTATAAGATGATTAACATATTGACATGAAAAATGTAAATGTGTGAAATGAAATGCTACAACAGTTTGCAGCAATTTGCTATGACTAGTGTAGCAGGTAAACAGTGTACAGACCACCAAAGCAGGGGCTGGTTTTGTGCTGCAGGTCGAGGGATGGTGTCTTTCCACGCTCACAATGGCCCAGTCAAGTTCCTCACCATGGCCGCCGCCGTGTGCAACCGTCCCTCCGGGGTGCCGTCCCCCGCTCCTGCCGCGCCGGTCCAGCAAGCAGAGACCCAGAGCCCCGCAGACTCGGCCCCGGCTCCTCCCCAGGGCCGGGCCGTGTGGCTGGGGGAGGCGGGCTGCAGCGCTATGGCTCTCCAGGACTCCCTCTCCACCTCGTCCTGTGGCTCGCTGGCTCCGTCCCAGGGCTCCCTGGAGCACGGCCCGGAGGACGAGGCCTTGTACGACCTGCTCCACGACCCTGCCCACCACCAGAGGGGCCGCAGGGCCAGCAGGGTGGACGTCAGCTCTCTGCTGGTGGTCTCGGGGGGCCTGGGGCACCGCAGGGTCAACAGGAAGACCAAGCAGTCCCGCCACGAGGACAACACCTCCATCATCATGGTGTGGCAGATCCCCCTGCTGAACATGTGACTCGTGAAGGGACACTCCTCAATTATATCTGGAATGACCCTTGTGGAGAAAACCAGCAATACATATACTTTTTGTATTTTTGTACAAACAAACACAATTGTATTGTTGTATTAGCCCCTCCCCACATCTGTCCTGGCTCGTATTGTTCTCTACTCCTCCCCCTGAAGCTCTTATTGGCTCACACAATTCTCTACTCCCCTTAGTGTTTCAAACATTAACACAGAGTTGAGGAATTTACCTTAACGAGAGACATCATGAACATGTTAGCGAGTCAGGGAGATTACTTATTTAAATATGAAGAATAATGTGGGAACAGTGATGGTGCTGTCTCTATTTGCAGTCAGCTGATGCATAAACACTGATGGAGATCATTTTTCACACATTTGGGATTGATCAGTTGAACTCTGGCTTAGTACAGCAATAGCACAGCATTAGTGGTATTCCACAGGATTCCCTGAAGACCTGTTCAGAGATCTACTTGATATGACATTTCATATAAAGCAATCAATATAACCACTTAATCAAGATACCTGGGAAAACACTTACTGTAGCTTTTTACTTTACACTCCCATAATCTTTGAGACTAATATGTTACATTACTGTATATGCCATAAATTGAGCCATGGCAGTAGACTGTAAAGAACTACAGTATTGAAATGTTACTAATTTCAATACGCATCATTTCTCCATGGATAGAGTATGCAAACAAAATTGAAGATCTTGAACTAATGTAAACACTAATATATCACAGTTTGGCCAATGTATTACTGTTCATCTTTAATGACCAGTTCAATGTTGTAAATATTAATTTTAATTATGTTTATTACATGTGTCATCTTAGGGAGTCTAATGAGAAGAACCATGTCTGTCACATTAGTACACTGAAGCTATTGAAGCATTGTGCTAACGAAAAAGCTTGAACAGGAGGTTAAATATTGTTAACTAAACAAGTATGGAAGAACTTGATGAGAATTCCTGGCTGGCCAGGTTTTCAAATGAAATGATAATGAGTACAGTAGAATGTTATTACCACCAACAGAGGTTTTTCCCCATAATGCTTTTTTGTTTTGTTTCACACAGTATTTAAAACAGATAAATGCGTTATTTTTTGTCACCCTTTCTATGTACTTATTTCATGTATATTAACAAATATATAAACATTGGTTTAATTCCAAAGCCTTTAATAGTTTCACGCTAATTGCATCTTTATGAATTTGATTGTGATTATGTACACATTAACTTTCACTCACCTTTTAGGGATGCAAAATAACTGAAGGTGGTAACACCACAATGCTTTTTAAATCTAGCAGACAGTTAACAGTAAGCAACAGTAAAGAATCCATTGTTTATAGGAAATATTTTTACTTTGTTCAAATTAAACATGTACTATTACACCATTCTGAATCTGATCCAACCTGCCAATACATGTGGGGACAAGCTAGCACTTTGCCTGAGGGGAAACCAGAACCAAGGCTGATGTAGTTTTCCGTGTTTCTGCTGTTCATTTCTCCTACCACCTCACAGAGAGTCAGGACTTCTTTTGCTTTTGATAACGCCCCCGTCCTCTAAATTCTGCTATAGTATCTGTGCTAACAAAAATAGACTGGAGAAAAGTCAACTTTATGGTCTGTTCCCTGGCCTTGAATGCTTCTCTTCTTCCCGTCCACAATCACAATGTTTTTCGGGCAATATAATCCTCTGCGCCCTGGGGTGTTTCCAAATATTTTTCATCTGATTTTAAATATCTGGCATGTCTTCCGATAAATGCTGACTTAAGTTAATCTTCAACTGCTGTAGTTGAATGCTGTGGCGTAGAAGTATAAACTGCCAACGCCTCCGTGACACATACTGTGTTAGCCTGAGTAACCGTGGCTATCAGCTTGTCTCACTGTGTGTCCTTGTTAATCACATATGAAGACAGGCACGCAACTGGAAACCATTTGTTTTCTGTGACCCTGAGGTTTCCATGGCAATTTGATTGTGTGTGTGTGTGCGCGTGTGTGTGTGTGTGTTCAAGTGGGTGTGATAAGACTGTTGCAGGTCTTTTGTTCTCAGAATAACTAGCATTAAAAAACCCATCTAAATTTCTCCCTATCTCAGTAATGCAAATAGGTGTGTTATGTGCACTGACCCATTTGGGCAATCTCTGTTTTTATTCCTGAAGGGCAGTTGTTAAATTCTGTCCATGAAAGTGGTTAAACCATAACAGCACCTCAGTCATCTCAACATGAGATGTTAACTTTCCAATCTGACCTTTTGTTTTGCGTAAAATAACATATATATATTGCATGTACAGTAGTCTAAACCTATATTGTGTAGCTTTCACAACAGTCTGGATAGGAACAGAACTATCTATTTCTGTGTACAAAACAAAGGAATTGGGCTTGGCTATAGATTCAAATATATGGGGACTTTGGAAGAATTATGTTAGTTACCAATAACCTACCTAATTTTAGGAATTTTTTATTTATCACAAGCGCAGTGTCATGTACAGTATTATTTAGGTTACTTAAGCACATATGCATATTCATTTTCAATTACACTCTTATACAGGTGGAATACAATGCAGAAACTGGGCTATACAGTTACTGTAGTGTAGGCTATACCCCAGCAGTAAGTGGGTCCTTTTTGTATCCTCCTGGCTACTAGTGTGAAAGAATGTCGCATCTCGTAATGCCTCTGCTAGTGCGCACAACAGATGGAGCCCCGTGTTGATGTGTAGAGTTAATTCCGAGAGGGGGTGTGGTTAGATCAATAGCCATCTCTCGCTGCAGCCAACACTGTAAAAATCGAAAGCGTCCATGGCAGCGGGTCGGAGCACCTCCACTCCATGTTGGAGTGATTATCCCTAGCGAGGGGGAAAATGCGATGTAGACTATGTGCTAAGGATTGCCAGTTGCGTATGACTCCAGGAGGAAATTGTTTGGCGGCGTTCATGCAGGGTGATTTGAAGAGGAAGATCTGAAATGACTGTTTGACGTAGACCTGCCTTTCTTTTAGTACGAAATACGGTGGTTTATGATGGGATTGGATGAGACACAATAACCGTGCAGTCAAATGACAAGATATGAAGAAATGGAATGAATCAAGTGGTCTCTTGGCGTACTGGATACGTCACTTTTTTCAGGGAACTACGAGCAGACCACAGTTCGTTTGGTTCATCAGTATTACCTTACATAACAGGAGTTGGTGATTTGACTCTGAAGAAACTGTGGAGATCTGATTTATCAAGAAGATAAATGAAACGTAAGTAGGTCAAAATAATAGCCACTCGTCTATTGTGGTCTGATTTATGAAACTGTAGCCTATGCAAGCCTATTCGTGATGAGTTTATTTGTCATTGATGTTTAGACTATTACAATGGCAATACAAAAAGCCAAAGCAATGTGTAATGGTCTAAACAATGAGAGAGGGATGCCCCTTTTCTATCATATTCCCGATATAGAAAAAAAATCACTATAGTAGTCTACAGAAGAGCGCCCCACAACTGAGCATGCGCTATTTGTGACCGTTTCCCCTGGGTTGATGTTACAGTATAGGCTAGGCCAAATACAATAGGCAGGGTGATTATTGCAGTAGTGTAAGTCGGTATAGCCAGTATAAATGTATTGCCTTAATCGAATTGCCTGCAGAATATTATTATCAAAATTGTTGGCCGTGGGTTTCGAGGGTGTTTCCCATTCATAATGTGGTTTAATAAAACTGTTTATGGGCGTCAATAATTTCTGTTTTGATTAAGACTGTTGTATAATTAGAGAAACGGCGCCCCCGGGGGTTTACAGAAGTACTCACAGTTGCAGACAAGCAGTCTTTTTGAATTCTTAAGTAGCTTCCCTGCTTTTGTTCCCCTCCAGACCTTTGTGTGAATTCCAGTCCAGATCAACTGTTTTGTGGTCGTCAGCATGCATTGTGAAGGCTCCTTTCAACAGTGACCAGGCCAAAATGAATGAGAGTCAGAGGCAGGGAGGAGGGACCCTCGGTGTGGAGACCGACGTCATCCTCCACACTGTGAATTCTGACCGCAGCACATCCTTTGGTCCAGGTCTGCTGGGGAATGATGAGAATGCCCCACTTATCGAGGGCTTCCTGAAGGATACAGGGGATGTGAATCCTCCAGCAGCTATACCAGTTGAGAAGGAATACACGTTGGATTGTCCCTTAATGGAAAACCACCATTTTGATCATCAGAAAGGAAACATCTCATACGTCTCAAAAGCCAACCACGTAAACAATTGTAGTGATAAAGGCGTTCGGGATCTCTCTTTACACACCGACTCCTCTGTGCCAAAGCAAAGTGCCGGCACATTCCAAAGCTGCGTGAACGGTAAAAGCGGCGTCGGCCAAAACCACAATGGCGCCTGCACCAAACCCCTCAGCGGTGCCGCTTGGTCCTCGGACCCGCCGAAGGAACCCAAAGAGGGCGCGGACGGGAGCGCAGGCCTCGGCACAGAGAGCGCTGTGAGGGCTCTGTGTCGGACAAGCGACGCCGCCCCCTCCCCCGCCGGGGTGGGGGGGGGGGAGAGCGCCGTGCCTGGCGCCGAGCCCCGGCCCGAGGGGCTGGCTCTCTGTGTGACCCCCACCGCCAGCCACCCGCCTGAGCGCACAGGCACACGGCACGGCGAGAGCAGAGCCAGTGGTCAGCCGCCGCCGGAGGAGGAGGAGGACAAGGAGGAGGAGGAGGACAAGGAGGAGGAGGAGGACAAGGAGGAGGCGGAGGAGAGCGCCGGGCCCGCAAAAGAGCCCGACTTAGTCATCGAGGTCGGAGGTCAGCGGATCAGCGCGCACAAGGCGGTCCTGGCGGAGAAGAGCGACTACTTCAAGGCGCGGCTGTCGCGGGACATCCTGAAAGTGAAGGGCGTGAGCTACAGGACGCTGTCGGTCCTGATCGACTACGTCTACACGGGCCGCATGAGCGTGTGCCGGGACACGCTGGTGGACGTGGTCACGGGCGCCAAGGTGCTGCAGATCCCCTGCGCCGTGCAGGCCGCCACCGACGCCATGGCCCGGCAGGTCACCGCCGACAACTGCTACCAGATCCTGGCCATCGCCAAGAAGCAGCGGCTGGGCGAGCTGAAGGAGGCGGCCTACCGCTTCATGAGCGACAACTTCCTGCAGATCCTGCGGGACCCCGCGGTGTACGGGCGCCTGACGGGCTCCGAGAGGGACCTGGTGCTCCGGAAGCGCATGGAGGGCCGGGAGACGCTGGCGGCGGCGGAGGTCAACGACGTGTTCGAGCTCGCCGGGAGCCGGCCGGCGAGCCGCGGCAGCAGCCGCCCGCAGAGCCCCTCGTCGGTCGCGTCCCTGGAGGACAGCCACATGATCTACTGTTTCAGCCAGGCGGCCAATGACTGGCGGCCGCTGACCGCCATGCCCGAGGAGGTCAACACCAAAGGCTGCGGCATCTGCACCATGTACAACTACCTGTTTGTGGCCGGCGGGATCAAGGGTGGCGGCGACAAGGGCAAAGTCTCCGACAAAGTCTTCTGCTACAACCCCGTCAACAACGGGTGGGCCGAGGTGCGGCCCCTGAACCAGGCGCGCGCCCAGCTCAAGCTGGTGTCCATGGACGGCTACCTGTACGCCATAGGCGGGGAGTGCTTGTTCACCGTGGAGCGGTACGACCCGCGCACCGACCGCTGGACCAGCGTGGCCCCGCTGCCCAAGGGGGCGTTTGCGGTGGCCCACGAGGCCACCACCTGCAGCGGGGAGCTCTACGTCTCCGGGGGCTCCCTCTTCTACCGCCTGCTCAAGTACGACAGCAGGCGCGACGAGTGGCAGGAGTGCCCGTACAACAACAGCAGGAAGCGCTCCACCGACATGGTGGCGCTGAAGAGCTTCATCTACCGCTTCGACGTCAAGCGCGAGCAGGGCGTCGACGTCTTCAAGTACAACGCCATCGTGAAGATGTGGCACGACTGCGCCTCGCAGCGGCTGGGCAGCAGCCTGCCGTTCCGCTGCGCTGTCATCGGCAACTGCATCTACTGCGTGAACAAGAGCCAGACTCTGCAGTTCGTGGTGGAGGAGGAGAGCGCCTACTTTGTGGAGGAACCACTGAGGGCTCCGGTGGAGGCCAAAGGCATCCTGTTTCCCTTCGTTCTCAGTTTGCCCGAAAGGCCTGAAAGGGTTGCGCAATAGCACGGCCCCACGTAACACAAGGTTGCATTGTGATAAAACTGGACTAGACGGCAGGCCTCTTCGATGTCAGCTTTCTGTCTCATTGTGTTTACTTGCTAGAAACAGAGCGTACGTGTATTTGCATGGCAAGTTAATGTGTCAACGGGGCAAGCCTTAAAAGGACAACTTTGTATGTGAATGCAATGTTATACGTTATATGCATCCGACTCTAGATTATGACATGCTTAAAACTGACAGTAGATTATTTTGTGTATTTCGTATTCCTCGGTTGCGTTTTGGTGCACTTTTGTAAATGTAGTTAGTTTGAATAGATGTTTATAACATCTGTAATTGTAGGCTGTTGACTTTAGTACAAAAATACACTTGATATGTTTATTTTGAGTGCTGAGACACAAAAAACAATTAAGCAGATACAGGTGCTATGCAAATGAAACCGGCAATGCAGGGGACTTTGCAGTAAGGCTACTACAACATATAGCACAGAATATCTACAATTCACAATGAATTACATTTTTGACAGCCCTCATAACTGCCATTGAAATAACTTGATGATGTTACACATGATATTTTGACACAAAATAATTTCACACAAAATATTCCCCTTCAGATTTACACTATATGTGCAGCAATCCAGCTATACACTTGTGTGGGTCATTGTGAAATCAAAATTTAAAGTATAAAACAAGGTTAGGGTCAGGATATATTTTGGTTAAGGTGGAAATTATGTTGTCTAAAAAAAAAGAGAGCAAGTAACGAACAATAATTTATGTCTTCATTTATTTTATATTTAGTATAGGTTTGTTGTAGTACAAAATAACATTTTACCACCTTTGCCAAAGACAATAAAACTTATATCTAGGCCTAGCTGGCATCTGTCAGATCAAATCTAACACAGGTGTTATATTTTTAATTACTTTCTATAAGAAAAGCACCCATCTGACTTAAATACAGCAATATATGTTTACTGTCAGTGAAAGAACACCATGTTTGCTGCTACAAGCTCTTTCCAGAACGTTCTGAAAAACAGCACAAAGCACTTAAGTTCGTTCTCTGCCTACAGTCATTTCAATTCAAAACAGAAATTACAGGAGTGCATATAACTTATGCCCTGCCAAATTGCAAGCAGGCTTCTTATAGTTAAGGACTTAGCTTAGGGTTCATATGAGGTATTATGTTGCGACACTATTAGTACTACAGAGCACTTACAGAATCCTAGTTCATATTATGTACAATAACACTCCAAATTACATTTTTGGACAGTATTTATTTTTTTGGTTGTGGCAATAATCACTTTTAAACCGTGTTTTGTTTTGGAAGCTATACAGATTTTTCTCTGAGAACAAAATGCTTTTGGTAAACCCTAATGTGTCAGAGCAGTCACTGTGACTAAGACAAAATGGATGTGGTTTGAATGTTTGGTATTTGACAGGTTGGCATAAATATTTTTGTGAAGTTTTTTTTTATAGATTGGTGAACCTGCTATATTGCTGGAGGGTACAGTAATTAATGCCAATTGAAAGCTTTCTGTGCAAGGCATTTAAGTGGGCTAACAGCAAACAAAGTAACTGTTGGATGATGTAAATCCTTTCAAACTAAGTGCTTCAAATAAATTGTATGTTTTGTCAGGCAAGTCTTACTTTTTAGTGCAATCAGTGTTTTTATTTGGAACTGTACTGCCATCTACTGTGATCTAGAGAACTCACAACATAACGCTGCTAGTTATAGGCTACTTTGAATTTAATATTAATGTAGTAGTAGTGGGCATTTTGGTCTTTGTCAGAAATAGAATAATTATTAACAATAAATCACTTACACTAAAAAAGATACAGAATCACCATAAATGATTAACCCTAGTTGGACTTCACTTGTTCAAAGCCGATTTCTGTCACTGAAAGAGTAGAACATTCTTAACCCTCGTAATGTACTCAGAAATCTCGTTTTTGGCTGCATGGCGGCGCCATCTGATTGTGTATGATTTCTGTGTTTTTCAATTGGCATTGCTGAGTGTATTTATTTATTTATTAATTAATTATTTCTTTATGTATTTATGTAGTTTTTTGTTCCTTTTACCCTTCTTGTTGTCCTTGTGTTTCAAACACACACCTTGTTGTGCCAGCAGTGCACATCATATGTGTGTGT
>JAODUG010000015.1:3910204-3924767 GCA_027564795.1 Aphredoderus sayanus | reverse complement strand
TCTCTCTCTCTCTCTCTCTATCTCTCTCTCTCTCTCTCTCTCTCTCTCTCTCTCTCTCTCTCTCTCTCTCTCTCTCCGCCCGATCTCCTTCCTCCTCGTCACACTCCACATGATAGCTGACAGTGAAAATGGAGCGCACTTGTTTTCCTTTTGCTTTTGAATCCTGTTTTTCACAACACATAAATAGAGCGTGCGGCATTCTGGGAATTGTTGTGATTCTGCGTTTGGTAGCGCAGACGGACACAATATCATCCTGTCCTCCCCGCCGCTGCTGAGAACACTTTATCCATCATACAGTAGCTGCTTGCATGGCGCTGAGACGCTGGGCTCCAGCAGGAGCGGATAGGACTTAGAGACGTGTTTTGTTCGCTGACACACACACACACACACACGCACACACACGGACGTGCACATGCGCGCACACACACACACACTCACACACACTCACACGCCCGCTCCCTGGGCCACTGCTGCCTGGTTTTTCAGACTGATCAATGCAAATGCTGTTATTTACCCAAGCCTGAAATGAAAAGACTATGGATCAATTTGATGCACTTCCATAAGGTGCGCTCCCAATGAATGCCTGCCTGGCTTTTTTTCTCTCCCTGTTTTGTTTTCAGCTAAAGCAACCCTCCCCCCCCCACCTACCAGCTTGTATGAGGCTCTTTTCCCACCCCCCTAACCCCGCTCATGCACGCTGTCTCTCTCTCCTACACTAGGCCTCCTCTAGCTCCACTCCTGCCGTGCACGCTTTTCTTCCTCACTCTTTCAAAAACACTCCCTCACACACACACACACACACACGCAAACATATCCACAGGGTGACACCGGGTCTGCATCCTCCTGTGTGTGTGTGTGTGCGTGTGTTTCAGGTTGACCCACTTTCTGTGCTTGGCCGGGCTTGTGTGCTGTTGCTGCTGTCTGCTAGGGGAGATCCCTGCAGACGTACCCCCCACCCCCTCCCCACCACACACACCCCCTCGGACGGGCTCCAGCTATCCTTCTGACAGACAGCCACAGTGGCATGTTATCCCCCCCGTGGATTGGAGACCTCTGCTGTCAGTGTGTGTGTGTGTGTGTGTGTGTGTGTGTGTGTGCGTGCGCCTGTGTGCCCATGCATTTGTGTGAGTTGTGGAGACACCTTAATGCAGATGCACGGACGATTGCTCCTCGAAAATAACGCACACACGCACCCACCCACCCACACACACACACACACACACACGTGCATGCATGTAAATTGATGGCACACACCATCCCAGATCTGTATATTTTTAATTCTTTCCATCAGCCCCCCCCCGCCTGCTCCTGCTCCTCCGCCTCTCCTTGCTGTGTTTGTCTGGAGTTATTGTTTCAATCTTGCTGCATCAGGGGGCCCCTGAAGGTTATAAATTAAACATAAATGCAAATGCGCTGAGCCATTGTCGTCACCCTCCACCCTCCGCGCACACACACACACACACGTGCGTGCACGCGCACACGTGCACACATCCTCGCCATTCAAACAGATCAGTGTGTCTGCAGATTAATAGGAGAACAGTATGCTATTTATTTATTTTTTTATGAGCGGGAGGGGGGAAATTACTGCGGCGCAGCACACCCAAAGCCGCCGCCGCCGCCGCGGCAACGGCGTGAAGAGCCAGGGCGCCATCATAGAATATGCAAATGAGCGGGTCCCATCGCTGCCAGCCTCGGTGTCGCTGCAGATGAGATCACAGCGGATTCTTTGATCTCAGAAAGAGATGGCTGGAATCTTCACGGGCTCATTGTACATCAAAAGCTTGTTTTGATCTGGAAAAGGTCTACACAACTAGAAATGTGTCCAGCGCGACAGTTTATATGTGACTATTAAAGTGGTATTGTTATATCATTATTCAATTTTGCAAGTGTTTTAAGCCTCTCATTTGGGAGGCTATATTTATACATGCATACGCATAATTGGTATTGTGCATGAGCTGTACGTTCAGCATATGCTGCGCCACCTTTCTGTTTGAATATGACTCACAAGTACACACTAGCATGTGCTGGTGGTTTTTACGGAGGCCCGCGGTTGCTCACCCTAGTGGTCACAGTGAAACACAGCAGCAGGATGTGGATGTGGAGGATTTAACAGTTCTACCTCTTTCTGTCATTCTCTCCACCTCTCCATCTCTCTTTCTCTCTCTCTTTCTCACAGACATAAACACACCCACCCATCAAAAAGGATGTAAATGTGATGTTTTCTTGAGGTGTCCCATAGATAAATAGCCATCTGGTCCTGTTGTTGCTGTAGACTGGACCAGGGCTCACTGAATGGGGAGCATCATAGAGACTTTGTAGTTGGACCATAACAGTGTGATGGCTTTTATTCTCTGCCATATGGGCTCATAAAGACACATGGCTGGCAATGGTTTCTAGGGATGTCATTTGCTTTTATATGTCTCCAGCAAACAAGCTTCCATTTGTAGTAAGTATCAATGGAATACAACCTGTGTGCTATCAACGAAATAATGTGACTACTATTGTACTTTTAGTTGTTTCTGATTAAAATACATACTGTCTGCCAGGTGTGTAAAAAAATTACTTTGTATTAACATGGCAATGTTATCGTACTGCTTTGCTGAACACAGCGTGCTCTAATGTGCACTTACACAGTTTCTCCAGCAGGGGTCTTCCAACCATCGTGGACGCGGTCTCGACAATTATTCTTTCATACAGGGAGAGGAAGGTTTGAGTATTAGTGTTTGGGCCATTATGAATAAACCAAAGAGAGATTGGAGAAATATTATGTTCTGAACTGCAACTTACATTAACACCTGACTTGAAGTTATAAAAAGGCCAATTGATTAGTGATCTACTGTACTTTGCCTTTAAATCAAAACCGGCATAAATACACATGCATCACTATACAACACCGTTTATCGCAGTCATCATTGCGTACAGTACGTTGTCCATATAACTTACCTGCAATTCTATGGCCATCACAATGTCTGTAATCCTCAACCCCAAATCCCTCTCTCCTCAGCCAATCTTTCATCCACTGCTCTGTCTCTGTTGATCAAATGCTGCTGAACTCATCAAAGCATAGCCTCTGCTCATTCAGATCCCAACAGACATCACCAGCTTTATTTGCTAAGCACTAGAGATTGCATTTAGGAGACATGTTTGAATAGCTTTGATGGAACAGAGCATTGAATGTAGCTATATAAACAACATTTATAAAGATGTACTGTAGGCCTAATAGGCTAGGTCTATAGCGGTCCTAAAATGACATCCACTTAAGGGTTGGAATCGATTCATTTGAAATGTTGTCACCCACCTTTTCTCGTTTTCAAGGAAAGTGAATAGGAATGGCTGTTTACCTTAGGCTTTATAGACTACAGTCATATATTATGTCCCTGGTTATATGTGAACGTATGTATGGTGGGGTGAACTCCATTAGCCTACATTTATATGCCTACGTTGAACGTCGGTATAGCTGGTGAGCACATTCTTATTCTGATGGCAGTGTTATTGCGCACAGCTTCTGGTTGCGTGTCCGACTCCTGTCAGAGCTGCAGAGCACTGGCTTGAGCCGAGGGAGAAGGTAGAAAGAAAAACCCGAAACGGAGTCTAGCAACGAGACAAGCGGGTTGCCGATCTGACACCTGAGATTGACATCACAGCCAAGCCAATCAGAGCAGAACGGGTACAACAATACCCGTGCGTAATTAAGAGTGCGAAGACTTCCCATCTGTTCAGAATAAACTCAACGATATTGAGAGGTGCGGATGTCGGCCTATTCCCTAGGATTACTGGTGCGATACCTTTAAAGAATCCATCGCCATGTAACAAAATGTGGAATAATTGTACAGTTATTGATGTTTACCAAAATTAAAGACTTAAATGTAAATTAACATTTCAAAACATCGCACTACAGTCGTGTTTAAAGACTGTACCCTACTCCAGTCCGGATTTTCCATACGAGGCGCGCAAGAGCCTGGAGGTGGATAAGCTGGTAGAGCTCGCTCTCTCTCATGCCATGCTGGGCCAGAAGGGCTCCGGGAGACGCTGCTGCATTTACCGAGAACCGGGATGGAGGAGAGGGAAAAAAGTTTCATTTAAACCTGGTAGATAAACTTCCAACATGACGCCTCACTGAGGGCGCCTCGACTTTGTGAGCGACGCATTTCACCACAACAACTAAAGCTCTAGACGAAAGCTCGATTTTCCACCGAAAACTATCATTTTTCATCTCTACTTATTTTTATTATGGCTCCTTTTTGAATGCGAGGCTTTTCCCGGGTTGCTGTCACTGCGCCTGAGATGTATAAGTGATCATGGCTGCGCAAGTGGTATCGGCTCCGAACAGAACTAATAACAAAAACAAGAAATTGTCTGGCAGTTTGGGTCAAGAGCTCAATTCGGGTAAGTCCGGAGGAGGAGGAACCGTACAGCGAGCTGGACCGATGCTGGGAGCTGGGGACGGGACTCTGAATAATGTAGACCATCATCACCGAAACGAGCTCAACATGGTTCATTCAACTTCTTCGGCTAATAACAATCCGGACAGCCGCGACAGGGACACCGGGAATGGCCTCTCGTCCGTTACTGCGACGACTAATTCTACGACTTCCTCAATGGAAACGGGGATGATAGCGAACCACAAACTGAAATATGTGGGGAGCGGAGATCCCCCTCCGTCTCAGCCGCCGCAGCATTCGCAATTCAACCAATTTCCGCCACATCAGCAACGTCAAATGCAAAATAACAACAACGGACCGGGAGCACGGGGAGACCGAGGTGTGGAGAACCAGCACCACGGCGGCAAAGAGAACCTTTTGGGGGGACAGGGAGAGCAACAGCAGCAGATGCTGGGGAAAGGTGAAGGAGACCTCACCTGTAAACATGGGGACAGGATGATGGGCGCCAGGTATGAACACCCCAATTTAGCAGCAGGTGGGAACAACGTCAACCAGGCGCAGGGTGCGGGTGGGAACAACTCCGAGTTTAATAACAACTATTACACTTCCAGGCCTTGTTATGAGCAACATGGCGGACAACAGCAAAGCAGCGGAATGGGAATAATGCATTCCACGGCACATAACAGCATGGAAAACCCCCAGGATGCTGGGTACCATAACAGCCAGTATAACCACTACCCAGCTTACCGTGCGGGCTACGGCGGGGCTGCATACAGTATGATGGGTCCGTCAGGCTCCCGGCAGCAAGGAAACATGATGATAGGAACAAACTCCTCAGCCAGTCATGGCAAGGCTCCTCTAGGGACTACTTCTGGTGGCTTTCAGAGGTTCCCTGGACAAAGTCAGCAGCAGCATCCCTCGGGGGCCACCCCGACACTCAACCAACTGCTGACATCTCCGAGTCCAATGATGCGAGGCTATGGCACTGGCTATCAAGACTATAGTGGCCCCACGGCGCAGCAGCAGGCTGGCATGGGCCTGGGGAAAGACATGACACCTCAGTATGGAGCCACATCTGTCCACGGCTGGGGAGGGCAACAGAGAAACCACCCCCACTCCATGAGTACAGGCAATGGGGGGCAAGGCCTCAGCAGGACTCAGGTAAACACTTTTGCAAACTTCACACTCGCTGTAAAGCAAGTTTCACTGTATATATAGCCAACCGCATCAACTAGGGCTGTAAAGACACCGTGTCTTACAATTACTCTTATGCAAGGCCTATAGCCTAGTGTTCTGTGGTTATTACGTATTTGTAAAATGTGGAATAATTTAGGCTGTTGATACATTATTGTTATTGAAGTTGTTATTATTATTATTATTATTATTATTATTATTATTATTATTATTATTAGTAAAAGAAGTAGTAGTATTCTTATTATTATCATCATAAAGTTTGCATTTTGCCAATATGAATGGTTAATTATACCAGTTTTATCATTTCAGTTAACCATTAAGCAATGCGACGAAATATGCATATGCGTCTTTCGACAAATAGCCCATAAATTGTAGACTATATATGTTTTTTTGTTGTTTTTTTTTTTTTTACATTTGATAAGCCTAAACCGCATAACAGCATTTTATTATTTGATAATAAATAAAAATACAAATAATGCCTTCTGTACCATGGTCCATTTCGACTGTTCTATAAATTAAAAAACATATATGGCTTTGTTCGGTAGATTCGCCTCTCTGCCGACGTGGTGTCAGACACGTTGCAAAACGCCCTATTTAGAGGACGTGCTGTAGCCTATTTGAGACTGTCGTCAAAACAAAAACATCGACGTAAATATCAAAAAATAAGTACAGTAATCTATACATTTTCCATCAAATTGGATTGTGTTAGGGTAATCATCATCTACATTTAGCCTACACGAAAGACAGCGTCTGATACAATCTGGTCGAATGTGATTTTTGCGTTGTTACCGTTACGCTCTGTGTCGCCGTATGCGTGCGCCTGGTTTGTTCCCCTCAGCCCGGTTAGGAATTTGAATAGTGGAGGTAAACCTCTGTAATGCTCTCTAGACTGCTGGCTCATAGTTGACATCTCTATCTGCCATCTGATTGGCTCCCAGTATCCCCGCTGGGCAGCCTACTAACACGCTGCTCATGTGAAGAGCACTGTGCAGACCTACTGCCAAGGGCACGGCACGGCCTGTTCAAAACATTCGCCCGTAATAACAACGTGCCATAACACAATGAAAGTGCATTGTGTGCGTGTTTTGATGGTGTGAATTATGCACACCGCTGGATTGCACATCTGGAGGACTGGAGGGCAGGGTGGTAGAGCATATCTCGCTGTCTGCTTCTCTCAAACAAAAGCAATTCATTAGTGTACATTGTTTCAATCAAAGGCAATTTGTGTTAGGTATACTGGGGAATTGCAGTGAATGTTTTTGCGTGGGTGCTTGCCTTGATAGTGATCAATGCGAAATTGTTGTTTATTAAAATCGCAAAGATAGTATAAAGCTGTTTTCTTTTATCTCTTAAAATTATGAATGTTTTATAGTGTGAAGAGCATATCGGCACAGAACATCTTTCAAAGCACATACGTGTCTATTTTGCTATCATTTTAATTCTATAGTTGTTGTGTTGTTTTTTAAAGTGATGTGTGTAGAACATTCTTTATACAAATTCTACTTTTTCATCCTTATACTGTAAATGTAAATTGGGGGGGGGGTTTCTGCAATCAAATCTTTTTTTTCCGTGGGCATAAACACACCGGTTACTGAGCCCCCCATCGCTGCACCACACCACCATCATTTCCACCAGTATATTCATGCTACAAGAGCCCTATGTTTAATTCATATTTATAGCGGCATATCTGGAGCTCTCGCTGCACCGACAGCATGTGTGAGTAAGGAGAGCGGTGTAGTGCGTAACGCAGCCTCCAAATTGGCCCCGTGATATGCCCATGCTCCACTTCAGAGAGCGTTCGGCCGGAGCGCGCCTCTGTCACCTGTTGGCATGGCTCTCCCCTCTTTCAAATTCAATTTCCCTCCCCACTGCCTCTCTTCAGGGGCAAGCTGTGTACGAAACGAGCGCACCTCATTTACACCTAGCCCCCCCCCCAACTCACTTGTCTGGCCACTCACCAGAATGAAGGCAGCTATAGGGGCCCACCGCTCTGCGTGCCTGTGTGTGTGTGTGTGTGTGTGTGTGAGTGTGTGTGAGTGGAGGTGTTGGTGGGGGGGTTAATATACTCTCCTCAAAATGGCATTCTTAGCAAAATGGCATTTGTTTTAAATTACCACACCCTATTTGATTTAAGTATCAGAAAAAACAGGTTCACATGAGCATCAGATGGTCTTCTCTCTCTCTCTCTCTCTCTCTCTCTCTCTCTCTCTCTCTCTCTCTCTCATTCTCTCTCTCTCTCTCCCTCTCTCCCTCTCCCCCCCTCTCTCTGAGTATCTGTTTCAGATGTTCTGCATGGATGGAAGGTTCTTCAAAAGGCCATCTTGGCTCAAATGCTTGTTTATCACTAATGTGGCATTATCAGCATTAACATTGTACACAGGCATGCTCTATTAGTCACTGATCAGAACATACAGTGCATACGGAGGGAACTATAAAAGTCATTAGTAAATAATTGCGTAGCAAGTTAGAACATATGCTTTGCAGTTTAGACAATTGCAGCAATAGCTCATATGGAATTGGACAATATTGTGCATACACTTTTCTTTTGTTCTCGCTTTCTATTATAAGAACTCAGGCCAACAATAAAAGCTAATGTTAGCATTATGTTCTGTTAGCGTAGTAGACCAATTCCCATCCTTGCTAACGCGCTTACCTTGAAGTGATCCCTGCTCGTGGAGTTGTGCGGTGCATACTGTTTACATTTCTCTCTTATGAATTATTAGTCTGATATGAACAAAGACTTTGTAATGGGAGCAATGCATCAATGTCACATTGTATTATGCGGGAATATCCTCGTGCATAGTGATGGGCTCTACGAATGCTGCTGGAATGTAATTTATGCTACATTCTTTGCATTGGATGAACAGCCCACTGGAGAGTGTCCTCACCTGGTGGACATGCACAAGTGTGTGTGTGTGTGTGTGTGTGTGTGTTTCAAATACCCATTCCAGTCTGCGTTTAGCGAGTTTGTTAGTGCATGTGTCCTTGAGTGTATAATATGCATGCACATTTGGGAGCAAGCAGAAGTCGCCTCGTCAGCACTTAGCAGGCCAACCTCAGCACCACCACTATTTCACTCTCTGTGTCTTTCTCTCTTTCCCTTGTGCACATCTCTGTCTCTCTCTCCCTCTCTCTCTATCTCATTTTTACTTCTTTCTTCTGTTGTTTTGTCTACATTTGAGCATCAAGCAGGAGGCTGGATGATCAGCTCTAGAGTGAAATATTAATTTGCTGTGTTGAGGCTGATAAGGGCTCTGTGCACGGCATTTTTCATCTTTCCAGGATGAAACGCAGAGCTTGGTGAGGTAATTGGCAGGCTGGGGTTATCCCCGGACTGCCCACTGTTTTCACAAAATGCCAATTAAATTCAGATCTTTATAAAAACAATAACAAGGAGAATACACACAGAACTGACCAGTTGCATCTCTGGTTTTACGTACCATTAACGGGCTAATAAAATATTTGCAGTAAAATAAAATGAAATGATTTTGTCTGGCCCTGCCATACACACATACTATTACCCCAGAGTCAAAGGTGGAGACATACGCATCGCAAATAAACCTTTTAATTACTGTGTGAATAAGTTACGCTTAAGATGTTTCTGGTATTGTCTTATTGGAACTGGCAGTGGTGTGAATGGGGGAGTAAAAAAAAACCCAAAAAAAAGGTTAGAAAAACCAAAACGCTAACAGTTTTTCAGTGAAGAATGCTTGCTGTCCATGCCGGAGAGTGTTAACTCTCTGTGTGGGTGTGAAGTACAAGGCCTTGTGGGATATCACTTGTGAGCTATTTCATGGCCCTCATCCGTGCTCAAACATTATGAGCCGGGATAGATTCAACAAATAATCTCCCCCACACCCCCCACATCCCCAACCAATCAACTAACCCTTTTTCCCTGGCACTAGCGGCTCTAGAGTCATGTCCTTCTCTGGCACTCTGGGATTTGTAGGTTCAATGCCTGGTTCTATCTATGAGTATAGCAGACATTGCATGCTCACCTGTCCACGTCCCCCAACTCGCCCGCCTCCTAAAAGCCCCATATCATTCCATTTCTCTCTTTGAGCTGAACATTGTGTTTCAGTTGGTGGTGTTTTGTTTTTTTTATGCCCCAACTTGATTGGCTATCTGACTGAGTGGGAGGATAGCTCGCTGACGATTGGCTACAATGCAGATGTGACTGGCTTGTTTTTACATGAGGAATTCCAACTAAATTACACGTTTTGTGACACATCTCAAAGTCAGTTCAGCCCTTTCAGGTCCCTTTCAGGTCCCTTTCAGGTCCCTTTCAGGTCCCATCCGAAGACACCGGACCATGCAAGTGAAAACCCTTTTTACACCTGCATGAGGAGGTAGACACACACACAGAGAGAGGGAGAGAGAGAATACGGGAAGGGCAGAGGTCTGGAGATGTATTTTGAAGTGAGTGCTGACTTTGGAGGCATGGGGAGAGAGAGAGAGACAGAGGGAGAGATAGAGAGAGAGAGAGAGAGAGACTGTCTGGAGTTCGCCCTGTGTTGGCCTCGTGGAAGATGTGAGAGCAGAGCTATATTTACGAACGCTTGGCAGGGTTATACAAACACATGCACGACGAGCGCCCTGACACTAATGCGCTCCAATGTATTGGGTTTCCCCCTCTGGCAGAGTGTGTGTGTGTGTGTGTGTGTGTGTGTGGCTGGCAGGAAGCCAACTCTCATGGGGGTGGGTGCTGTGGTGGCCCCCAAACCCCCACCCCGACCTTCACATATGCAAATTAGCCACGTGGAGCGGCTGAACGGAAGGACATGTGCTCCCCTTCTCCCGCGGCGTTTACAGCCGTCAAACGTCCTCGAGAGATTACACCCTCACCCTCGCCGCTCCCTCTCCCTTCCTCTAAATATCTCCTCTCCAGCTGAAATGTGGCCGATCCCCTCTTGACTCCCCCTTTACCACTCTGTTCCCATTGCTCCCCCCTCGGTCTGTTTCTCTTTCCCTCCTCTCCCGCTGTCTGTCTCGCTGCGCTCCTCAGCAGCTAGCGGTGGCCTCCCGGAAGACAGACCTGAGCTGTTTAGATGGCTAACGTAGCCTATCTAATATTTATACAGCTATTCTGAATGCTTCTGGCAGGACTCTACCTTGCACTGTGTTTGTGAGCGAGCTGGTACTGCATATGTGTTAAAGTAGAAATGTTTATGAATACACATGACATGCGTGTTTGTGTGTGTGTGTGTGTGTGTGTGTGTGAGTGCGCGTGTGTGCGTGTGCATATATATTTTGTGTAAATCAATATAGAGATTTTGATATATGGAAAACATATGGATTGCAGATTTACAGTAGGCTACAGTATGTATGAACCAAGTGTGTGATATAATGAAAGAAATGTTAACTATTTTTCATTATAGAGTATGATAATAATTACTACTATACTACAGTTTCATAAATGTAAAAAAAAATATGTTCAGCTGCAAAAACACAAGAAATTGCACATTTGGTTATTATCCTATAGTCAAATAACTACATAATATCTACATCATCAAATTATCAGAAAATCTCCAGATATAATTTTTTTCATCATTTCTGACACCCTTTCTCAGCCTCTTCATCATATTGTGAAGAAGAGTATTACCTAGCAGTCATCATCCTTAATTATCAGTCATTTCTGCCTGTCTGCCTGTCTGTCTGTCTGTCATTTACTGGCCTCAGAGAATATATAACAGTCTGTGAAATATGGATGCTGCGACTAGACTCATTCGTTCTGTTTATCTCTGCGTAGGCCGCATTCCTCCTTTGTTTTCTGAGGATTACGCACAAATTAACGTACTTACACCACACTGATAAATGGGTTATTAGGGTCATAGAGGGTTTTATTCACACATAGACACTTCCTTTCCTCTCTCTCTGTCTGCATTGGTCATATGACCTGTGTTCTAACTCTCGTTCCTTTAATCCTGTCGTCCCCAAGCTGTCATTGTCTGCTTCAGTTATTGACTGTGTGTGTGCCTGTGCATGCGTGCGTGTGTGTGTGTGAGAGTGTGCGTGTGTGAAAATATAGGTGTGGGGACAACATGGTGATTTATGGTCACCAGGACACTAGTGGTCACTCTTGGCTGAACACAACCTCATTTGAATCAATTATATCACTGCAATTTATCTGGAGATGTCCACACCACATCCTCCTGCTGACACACACTCACTTACACGCACGCATGCGTACACACTCACACAAACATACATATTTGACACAAATTGTTACTGTTAGAGAAAAGGGGTTTTAATGGATTTGGGTGTGATGCTAAATATCATCACACCCATAATATACATTATTTAAGTACTAATTAGATATTTTATATTTAGATGATATAGACATGTATTTATTAAATGTAGACACTTTTCAAGATATGAACAAATTTTGATTTATTTTTTAAACCAGTTTTTGAGCCAATAAATGGTAGTTTTACAGAAAAAAAAAATTAAATGTAACATTTGCTGTGCACAGTTGTTGTTGACTGTGCTTCATTTGTGTGTGTGTGATGTGTGCACCTATAGTCAATGAACATCCATAGCTTGTGTTGGCTAAACATGCAAAGGTTATCGTAATGTCAGCCACATGCCAGTGGGGCTTGTGGAATACCACATTAGCATAATCCATACAACACTGTCCCATTGACACACAGCACCATGCTGGACCAATCGCCTGTCCCCGAAGGATCACGTGATGCCTGCTGTCACTCTGCATTCCTCAGAGAAGCACTTTAGAGGAGAGCATTTCTCGCACACAAACTTCTTACAGGGATAAATTAATGGTTGTCAGTTTGTCACCTCAGCTTGTCACCTCACTTCTTACATGTACTGGATAAATTGTTATGTTTTTAGCTTCACTAGTTCCGAAAAGCTTGATTGCTTACACCAGCAAGATAGCTAATAGTTCAGTTACTGTCGGTTGTTTTGGTTCGATGCAGGGACATTAAATTGGTTGAACCTTTCTGTCAAACTAACCAACAGACCACAGAATCTACCCACAATGTAAAACAATCTGTAATCACAAATGCCTAACCTCTGATTGTCACATACTGTACTGCATGCAACAAAATGTATAAATGTTTATGTTTAAAAATAATGTTAATGTGCTATAGAATGGAGCCTTATTCAAAGTATTGAATCAAATGTTAAAGCTTGTTTTGTGTGTGCTAGACTGTGCTGTTTGTATTGTTTGGAGGATTCTATTGTTTGAGCAAGCATTGTGAGTATTTTAATTAGCCTGTCCTTGGAAGTTCCCCGTGTGTGTTGTGGTGTGTGTCGGTTACTGCTAACTCCCACGGCTCCCAGCTATTTCTCAACTCTCAAACATTCGACCAGATTCAAAACACAGTTGTTTTGTGAAGTTATGCAAACTTATATTTTGTCCTCTAAAATTTTAGAGGATAAACAACATCCCTGCCTCTGTTCCCCCCAGCACCCCCTCTCCTTTCTCTATTCCTCTCTTTAAACTGTAGCTTTCTCCTTCTTTCTGCTTGTGTCCAAGTCTCCCTCTGTATCTTGTTGGGCGCAAGTTGTGCGTGACCTTGGCTTGTGACTACAGTGCTTCTCATTAAGCGCTGAAGATAAATGGTTTCATTACAGAAGAGCAGGGGGAAAAAAAAAAAGTGAGCCGGGCCAATTAGTGGTAATTAACAGCCAAGGGGGCGAGGCTTGCTGGAGGACACCCTGACCTGGGCATGGAGAGGGCAGAGGGATGCGACGTGTGTGTTTGTGTGTGCAGCCACCGGCACATGCACGCGTGTGTGTGTGTGTGTACTGACTGGATAGGATGGATAGATGGATAGTTGATTGTGGGGCATTTGACTTTGGATATCATTATTGCACATATCTGGCAGGAAGGGGGCTATAATTAAGACTTTGTGTGTGTGTGTGTGTGTGTGTGTGTGTGCGTTTGCATGAGACAATCTGTCAATGGTTCACAAACTGGGGGCTTGGACCACAGACGGGTCACAACATTGTATCGGTGTTTGTGGATTTTGTGGTGTTGTGTTTTTGTTTGTTGTCTTTCTTAAAATACTGCATACATTTCTTAAAGTTGTTTGTGGTACTTTATACATTCAATGTTGTTAACGTAAACGCAAGTTTAAAAATGTAAGTTATGTGCCACTATCCTTCAGCTTTGTGTACTGCTGACCTGGGAAGGGGGGGATGCATGAGTTTGAGGGTCATCGCTAGGCTGTTGCCCTCGTTGACTTGCGACCCCTGGTGTGATGTCACTTCTTCTGCAGGAGCCCCTGGGCGTGGCCAAGGGAGCTTATTACCCAGAGGTCTGTGAAATGCCAAGCCAATGCTATCAGCCTTAATGAACATTTGGTGATCGCTTTTGTTCTTCATGGTGGCTGTGGCTGTGCTTTATGCTGATCTGCAGTGTTTTAGCATAGAGGCATCAAGGATACATTCAAGGTTGTTTGACTAGAAGAAATTAACTTGTGGCTTTCTCTCTGACTCTACTCTCTCTTTTTCTATCTCCTACCCCTTACACACACTCTCTGTCTCACACGCACGCACACACACACATACACACACATACTCTCTCTCTCACACACACGCACACACACGCACACACACACACACACACTTTCTTTTGTATTAGGTGCTCTTGATTTATCTTCCTCCCATTCTCATCATTTCCAGGCTGAAATTGCCACAGTGCTGTGGTCCTGTGGGTGTCTAGCAGTGGCAAGTGATGGAAATCAACAGGCACTGGGAGAGATGGTGGGTTGTGGGTTGGTAGGGGGTTACGAGTGGGGAGAGATGGTGCCGTTAGTGGGAGCCCTGGGCCCTGCGTTCAGGATGGAGACACAGGCTGGTCAATAAAGCAATATCCAGAGAGCCAGGGAAGACGGAAAGACACAGCTGCCTTGTGGTTAGGCAGACTGTTAGTGACAGGGAGCATTAAAGGCTCTGCCGGCGGAGGACATTTTAAGGTGTGTGTTTTTTATTTGGGTGCAAAGAGCCGCTGTTAGATTCCA
>JAODUG010000015.1:3892214-3907210 GCA_027564795.1 Aphredoderus sayanus | reverse complement strand
CCCCCCCCCCCCCCCCCCCCCCCCCCCCCCCCCCCCCCCCCCCCCCCCCCCCCCCCCCCCCCCCCCCCCCCCCCTTGTGGGTCTCTCTTCTTTTTTTTTACATTCCAGAACCGTTCTCCATGTTTTCAGCAGACTGCTGAGTAATGGCACCTGACTGCAGTGACAGTAAAACAGTCCCCTGTCCACATTTAAACCATTCAAAAGATAAAGTCGGTTTGTTGTTTTTTGTTAGAGGGAGCAGATGGTCATTCTATACCGGAAATACCCTGGCCAACAGTTGTATTATTCTGGTGTATAGCTGAAGCTATTTGTTATCTCTCTGGCTGTGTCAGCAGGTGGGGCCTTATGGTCAGCAGGGGATTGGAGGCTTCAGCCAGCAGCAGGGGGCGCAACAGGGGACCCCCCCATACTTCAGCCCGCCGCAGCAGAATACCCCTGGCCCCTCCCAGAGCCCCTACCTGCAGGCTCGACCACCACCACAGCAGGTAATAGACACACACACACACACATGCACACACACACACACACACACACACACACACACACACACACACACACACTAACATATAACACACAAGCATGAACGCACGCACACACACACAAACACACACATGCACACACACACACACACACACACACACACACACACACACTATTCCTATTTAATTAAAAAATCTCAAAATGTATATGTTTTAATATATGAAAAAACAAAACAAAATGTGTATTAATAATATAACATTAATAAATTTGAGTCAGTAATATCATGCATGAAAAAGTGACTCATCTAGTGTATTTTTAGACAGTAGGTGAGTTTGAAATTACTATTTGTTATTAAATTACCACTGCATAAAATAAAATGTAACACAGTTTCACTGGTAAACCCAGATACACTATAGAAGAGGACTGCTTCTGAATAGACCTCTGTGGGAGAATTGTGCATAGTTGCAAATGCACTGTAGAAGTGTAACCTGTGGGACAGGTTACACATGCAGCTTTTATCTCATGGTGACCATTGAAAGTGCTCTCTTGACTCACCCCATTCATTTAGACTGGGTCTTGTTAATAACTGCCAGTATGAGATAAGATAGCTGCCGAGCTGCCAGACTTGCCTAAAAGGACTTAGGTAAAACATCCTGCTCGGCACATGACAGTCCCAACACAGTTGAACATGCATGCACCCCACCTCACCAAATGCAGTATCTGAATATGTTATTGTTTTTACTCTGCATACACCCTCTGTCCAATGAATGCACAATTATGTGTGTGTGTGTGTGAGTGTGTGTGTAGAAGATAGTGTGACATGTCTGTGGTCCAGCGTGTCTTGCCTGAGGGTTGCATACAGTAAGTCGCTCCCATCATACAGCTTTTAAACGTTGTTTTTTTGAAGTTCACATTATTCTCCCGCATTATTCATGAGGGCTATTTATGGACAACCCCTGTGTCGCTCTAAAACTTTTTTCTCAGTCTCTTATCGTCCACTCTCTCTCTCTCTCTCCCTCTCCCTCTTCCTCTCTCTCTCTCTCTCTCTCTCTTCCTCTCTCTCTCTCTCTCTCTCACACACACACGCACACGCGCACACACAACAACACATTACAAACACAGAAATCGTATGCCCACAGAGCCTGCGAGTGTAAGCTCTCCCTTCAGTACATCAGTGTCCTAGAGGGCCTGTTTCACAGATATGGATCACATCGAGGCCTGCCAAGTTTTTAACATGGTGTTCCAAAGAAGCTTTCCATTGGGAGGCTGTGCCGAGCGAAGTCTGCCCATGTGTTTCCCATCCACTCCGCAGCCAGAGGAATCTATCAGCCTGTGTGGAATGACCCTGGCTAGCAGCCCTGCCTGGCTCGCAGCAGAGCAGCGCAAAACAGGACATGAGCAGCACAGCACAGAGCAGAACGGGCCTTTTAAAGGGGTAGTGTGTGTAAGATCTAGCATCATAGTCATCAATTTTAAAGGGTTGGCTTGTGTAAGATCTGCTATCATAGTGCAATTTCATACGGTACGTTTTGTGCAGTGTACTACAGTGCAGCAAACAGTGGCACTGTGTTTGGATGCAAAAGTGTTAAGACAAGGATCAGCCACATAGACGTAGACACTGCATCAATGCACATGCATGCTGTCTAGGTGTAGGCACACTACTCATGAATGTAAAAATACTATGTGCAACAAAATGATTGAGAGAGAGAAACAAATACACATATAAATGTTAATAAATGGATTTAAAAGTGAAAATAAACGAATCACATAAAAACAAATAGAAAGCAGGTCTCTCTCTCTTTGATTTTTTGTCCAAGAGTAACTCCCCGTTTGCAAATTGAAGTTAAACAGATGAGTTGGCCAAGATTACTATCAGAAGATTTGGTGTGCTTTCATCTTAGCGCTCTATTTCCTTCATTTTTTTGTTCTGAGCGAGAGTGTGTGTATACAAGCATCTGTTTCTTCTGTGTGTGTGTGTGTGTGTGTGTATTTGTACACTAATCAGTTGAGTGTGCGATGGCAATTCAGAGCTGTGAAAAGGTCAAGTGGTGACCTTTGTCTGTGATTCTGGGCTGAAATGAGACATGATTTGAGCCACATGGAGCGGATTACACACGTCTCCCCCTCCCCGCATGCCCACCCACACACTACACATGCACACGGGCAGATTAGGATGTCATTGTGGGTTTGACCCTTGTTTTCTGACCTCACATTATTGTTGAGATGAAGACTACTGCTTCTTGTTCCCTTTCCGACTATTTCTGAATCCGACCACCTCCACCTCCACCCCAAACCTACTCTACTCCCATTAACCCCAGCCAGAGGACATCTTCCAGTTGATGGAACCATTCCAGTTGCCTTTGACACCGCATTTGCTCTGAAACTAGACCACTATTAGGTGGTTTTGTAACAAATCGAAGTGAAAATTCGCCTTTTCTTTGAGTTTATTGCACCAATGTGACCCCATCTGATTGCTGAATGCAGGGGAGGCTAAGAAGACTTTTCTAAGACATCAAGGCTGGAACCAGGAGAATAAAAAATAAGGCTGTAGGAGGGGAAAAAATGTGTTTGCTGATGTTTTCTTTTAGCACTGTGGGTGTTTCACTCAAAAAACCTTTATGTACAGTATCTAAATATTTGTGTTTGTGAAAGGAGCCTGCTCCTTCACACTATTTCTCTTCCACACAATTTTTTGTTGTTGCGGATGATGGTCAGTTAGGATTACACACCTTGACACGCACTTCAGCTTCAATCTACGGAAGGCCTTGCTGTCATCTGTCGTAAACTTGTGTGTGAGCATTGAATGCACTGTTTATCTATTAATGTGTGTTTGTGCATGTGCGTACGAGAGCGTGTGTGTGTGTGCGTGTGTGCGTGCGTGTGTGTCCTTCCTGTGTAGATGTCCCCATGCCTCCAGTTAGGTGTGATGTGACAGCGTTCTTACCTCAATAGTGTGCACCACTATCTCAGGCTGCTGAATGAAACATTTAGTCTGTTATCTCTCTGCCTTATCATAGATCGGCACCAGCGAGAGTCTCCATATTCTGTAAGGGAGACCTTGCACATCCACATAGAAGCCAAGACAGGCATTCAGGGCCTCAATTTATATGCATACGCTTGGCTGTATTGTTGAGCTGATCGTTAGAGGTGATCGTTCGTTTCATTTATTTACTTTATGTTGTGGGGATTTCTAATCCTTCTCACAAATGGCATCTTGTCTCTTTTTATTAACACTGTTAATTTCACTCCCCACCGAAACTATCCTTTCTATGTAGTCTAGCCACTGACTCCCAGGCAAAACATTTTAATGTTGTTGGTCCATCAGGTCAGGCGTGCTATGGAGCAACATTGCAATTTCTACATACTGATTAGACAGTATAACAAATAGTGATACCACCACTGTGAAAGCTTACTGTAGCTTCGAAGGGCTTTATAATCTCACATTTCACACACAGAAATCAACAACACTGCTTAGTGAAGAAGACAGATTAGTGTCTATTGTCAACATTTGGACCACTAGCCTGGTAAGATCATGATTATTTTGTACGCTCCGCAAAGCTGTTTGACCGCCTTCAACCTATCATAGCAACAAATGTTTGATGAGGATTTTCAAACACGGCCGCTAGCAACCAATCCATCCACATTCAACCAATTAGAGCCCGAATCACATGACACATGTGGCAATTGATGTTGGCAATTGATGTTGGCAATTGATGTTGGTTTTGAATGGAGAGTTCCCAGACTGATGCAGAGTAGAATAAATTGTGCTCCGAGATCAGGATGGTCACACAAGGATTATCGACCACAGGACTAACATTGAATATATCTGGTTGGATTGTTACCAACAGTAGTTACAAAATAAAATCTATTGCATGCTGTTTAACTGTTTTATTTCTATTAACTGTCTACCTCTCACTACCTTTTAATATGGAAATGAGAGAGCAATAATTTAAGGTTTCCTTTTTATTTTTATGGGGTTTGTACTTTATTGGGAAGTGGTAGTGTGACATTACAGTAAAAACACGGCTCGGTCAGACATAAGCTCATAACATTAAATGTGAAATCTGCTTTCAACTACGAGTACATGGAGAGTCTAGTACTTCTATTAAACCTGCAAATGGTTCACTAATGCCATCCACATGTAGTATGCTAAATCATACGCAAGCCCGTACTTGCATAATATTGATAGCAATGTGAATGACCAGCTTACTGTATTTGGAGGAAGACAGATTTAAACCACTTGAATTTGGGTGTCAGTCCCATGTGACATTTACTCAGCATAATAAAATGCTGATATCTACCTATCCGATCCTCTGTTAAAGTGATCCCTCTGGCCATTTCCTTATAGTCTTAACTGTTTCCTCTTCCTGACTGGAAGAGGTCTCTGAGGAGCTCTGCTGGCTTCTAGAGGAGTTCCCAGCTGATTGGAGGAAACAATAGATTACCCTGATTTACATGGAGCACAGCTGATTGGTTGATTTTGATACTACCAAGTGCCCAAGAGACACAAATCAAATGCTTCCATGTGGTGTACACAAGACACCTGCAATAATGGCTACGGTTTTACTATGGCTCAATTGACACTTTAATGTCGGTGTTGGTGTGTGAAAATTAATAATCAGTATCTTCCACATTTCCTTTACTTCTTCGGGAATACAGTTATCACAGAATACAATGTGTTTGACATCCTCTAATGTTACTAGAATATTGACTAGTTTTATGATAAAAACCATTGCACATTGGGCAACTACAGTTATGGGTCTTTATGAGGTATTTTATAATAGGGTTTAATAAATCAAAAACTACACACAGTACAAAACAGCACATTGTTGGTAGCTGGCATAAGGCACGGAAATCCACAATTTGGATTCAGTCAAGATCGACTGATCTAATGGTGATATTGTTCAGCAAAACGTTTCCTTGCATGCCATTGTTATACTAACACTAGGTTCCACCAGTACTCTACACATTCGGGTTACTAATCACGTAATATGTGCCCTTTTCTTTCCTGCATGTCTTTCCTTATTTCCTGTGTCCTTCTACTCCCTCTCGCCCCAGCTCACCACAGGCAGAGCTGCAAATTCCCATTTTTTTAACGACACATGGGTTAATTAAAAGGCCCGGTCGCCCCACTCTGCCACCGTGCCCTTGGCTTTATCGGTCCCCCACTTCATACTCCGCTCTGCTGCCTCAATCACGGCTCCCGACGCCCCTCCACCGCCCAACCACAAACACACACACACATAATGGGAAGCGGGAGGAAGCTGTGGTCGGGGTGTGTGCGCAAGGGCTGTTGCAGGAGGAAGGGGAGGTGATGAGGACGGAAATGAGGGGCATGAAGTGAAGAGGGGGGGGGGGGGGGAGTGGCAGGAAGGAGGTGAGGGTGAAGGCACCCAAAGTTCAATGTCATTAATTGGTCAGCATTTAAATATTAAGATACGAAGACACTCTGTTAATTAACATGATGGTGAACGGGTGATGCAGCCGTGAGGGAGGGCTGTGGAACAGAGGGCATATGGCAGACAGAGGGAGGGACACTGGGTGCGAGGCGATAAGACGGAGAAAGAGAGCGACGGCCGTGGGTAAAGGTCTGCCAGTGGTAATTTGCAGAGAGCCGCGTTAATTGTCATAACCTTTTAAATGGCAGAGTTTATCGGAGTCCTCTAAATGTCCCTGCATATCACCACAGCAACCCTAGTCCCGCCACGTTCCCATTGGCTGCCACCAACAACCACTTAAGCTAGATGAGTTTTGAGTAAAAAAAAAAAAGAAAAGAGAAATTTAATAAAAAAATATTAAAGAGTGAGTTGGTGTGTGTGTGTGTGTGTGTGTGTGTGTTTCTTTGATATGATTTTAATTTTGTGGGTTTTTTACCTTCGCATTGACTGACACTTGCTAATTGCTAGACCAGAATCCGCTGCCACAGTTTTTTCTTTTTTTGGAATTATGTTTGTTTTTGTACAAGCGCACCACAATTCAAATGCAAATGAACGGGAACAAGAGAGGTGTTTTTCTGCTACGGCTAGGACCGTCATAATGGCTGAGTGGGGTGGGTGGGTGTGTGTGAATTGGGGGGTGGGGGGTGTTAGTAGTTAGTGGCGCAGCACCCCTAGGGACCTCATTTTGCTGCCATTTGTTAGGAAATGCCACTACATTTGTTCCTGGATACTTTACTGAGGATAATATCAACAGAACACACGCAAGGAAACTACAAAATCAGAACTTGCCAGCGTCTCCCATATGGTTGTCCTTTAACAGAAGTCGTGGCATACACCAGATTTGGTGGATATCCCCTTCAACAGCCAGCCAAAACCAATTAAGTGAATGTGTGTGTATGTGGGGTGGGGTGGGGGGGGGGGTAGGCTGCTGGGGGCCTTGAGGGGCCAGGTGAAAAAGTGTGTGAAGTGTGGATGGTGCATAGAGACCAAGCAAATTTGATTAGCCTGTGTGCAGACAAAGCACCACTGATCAATATATACTGTATTGTCATAAAGAAGGTCATATATAATTGTGTAATGTTTTAAAGTACAGTATATAAAACATATATTTATCACTGCATCTGATCAAAGCAGCATTTAATTATTGCTGGAAATGAAATACATCAATTGACATTAACATTGGTTCTTTGGCAGTGGACGGACATTTGGGGGCGGGAGGTTGGGTTTGAGTATCTGGGGTTTCGTCTCGGCCATCCTTTAGGGCTGGGGCTTTGGGATCTTGGGCTCCTTCTTTGGTGCTTCTGTTTTAGTCGGAGCATGGAGATTGGGGGATGTTGTGGGGTGGGTTTGGGCAGGGATGTGTTCCGGATCCCCGGCCATGTGGTTCTGGGAGTGGATCATTGGGCACTGGTGTGCTGTGGGGGGATGGAGGAGTGGTTTGGGGCCCCAGGGTATTGGTTCCGTAGGGCCTTGGATATTTGGGCTTTGTATCTCTGGATGCTCGTTTGTGGTCGGAGGGTTGGTCCGTGTGATGTTTGTCGGTTCACTTTTTCTGGCTGTCTGGTAGGGTAAAGGGCTGTCCGGGTGTCCAGGGTTTTGTTTTTTGCTGACTTTGAGGGACTGAAACTTAAAAGATTTTAACCATTTCTCCATTCTTTCTCTTTAATGGTCGGGGTTAGAGCATTGGGGGTTCTGGGAGGTGTGTTGTGGATTGGGTTATTTAGTGCTTCTGTAGTGTCGTCTCCAGGGTTCCACTCATGGTGGTGGCATGGTGGTGCCTGGCTGGTGGGCTGGATCGTGGATGGGTGTGTGCCCTGGCCTGCAGTTACCTGCGTTGTGTCCCTGGTGCCACATCGTTAGGGGTCTGGGGTATGTTGGTGTGTGGGCTCATTCCCTCAGTATCTTTGGTTTTCCTTTCTCTGACTGAGATTGAAATGGTTGGGGAGTAAGTCTTTTTAGTGTTTCGAGGATGGTGGGAATGGGACTCCGGATGTTTGGGCTTGATTTTTTGTTTTCCCTGGTGCTTGTTTGTGATTGGAGGGTTGGGATATTATAACTTGATATTGATTTTAATGATTTTGTAGTGTGAAGTACTTTGTGTTATAGTATATGTATTTGTATAAAAAATGCTATAAAAATAAAGATTGATTGATTGATTGATACAATATAAAATGTGTGTTTGTGCCTTGTAGACTCTTTATGCTAAAGGTCAGGGGGACTGCATTGGTGATGTTCAGTGTGAAGCACACAGCTCTAGAACAGAATCCCTACAAAAACACCTACAGTATTAAGACGCGCACGTACACACACACACACACACACACACACACACACACACACAAACACAGGCCAGCCCACGCATGTACATTGTGAAGCCTTTTTCTTTGGTCACCTTTGCCCCAATGATAATAATAGGATGTGGTATCGGTTTTGTAGAATGCATGTCCATAATTCACATGGCTCGCAATGCTGTTTTCTATTGCAGTGCTAGCATGTGGGAGCCAGCCGTGTCCTGTCACAGACGCAGACGCATCTGAAATATTCAAAAGGAAAAAAATCAATGTTTTGCAAATGCACACAGGTTTTATGGAATACATCAGACACATCGTGAGGACATGAAACATGACCGCTTCCACAACCAAATGTTCATTTTCCTCCACCTTCTACTGTATCTGTGTGTGTGTGTGTGTGTGCGTGTGCGTGTGTGATGCGCTCGTGCTTTGTGTACACACGTCTGTGTTTGTATTGCTTTAAAGGCCACACTTTTCCGTGGCTAAAAATATCTCCTTCAACAACAGTTACGGGCAGAGGTGCCATGAAGGCAGGCGTGCATGCACACACACACACACACACACACCCAACTGTCACCATCCTGCCTCCATTCCTCCCAGCGCTGTCTCTCTCTATACCTCCCACCCTGTCTCTGGCCTATGTGAGGAAAGAGAGTGTTGTGGGTGTGTGTGTGTGTGTGTGTGTGTGCGTAGGGAAAGGGAGTTATATGGTTGGGGGGGGGGGTGGGGTGACAAGGTGCCCCCCTCCTCGCTCTCCTTCCTAAAGACGTGCAATTAAGCTTAATTTTTAATGAATATTAATGGCATTAGCGTCAGATTTGGCAGAGATGTGCATCTGCCAATGTGGAGGGGTGGGGTGGTGTTAGGGGCGCTGTAATGACTAATTCATTTGGTAGTCATGAGCACACTGATGGGCGGATGGCTTGGAGAGAGAGGGAGAGGGAGAAAGAGCGGGAGGGCAAGAGGAGATCAGGGGATGTGTGGATGAAAGAGAAATGAGGAGCGATGGGAAGACGACACTAAATGCTCACAGTTTGCCCGAATGGCAGAAACAATGCACCGAAATACACAATAATAGGAATGGCGGTAGAGTAGCACAGCCATGGTTGTTGACTGTTGTTGGGATGTAGAACAGGGGATTAATAAGTCTAGTTATTTGGAGATTCCTGCTTCTAATCCGCCAAGAAGCTGCATTTTTGCTATGTTTGCTGTCACCTCGGTCCTTGAGAAATTCTATTTGTTCAGTTGTATGCAAGGAATTGTATAGAAGTAAATGACAATGAAGAAAAAACTGATTGTTTTTGTAAATACTCAACCCTATATTTTGTCTTGTGTTATTCAACAGGACTGACATATACAGTAGTTATAGGCAGATAGGACTCACTCACTGAATGTGAACCTCCTACCTTGTGTCTTCAATCTATTATGCTGTCATGCGTCTGTCTGTACCGCAGGTGACATAATGTATTTAAGGTTATGTTATGTACAGTATTAACCTTTCTGGGTGTCATGTTACATAACATTCTTGTGTCAACACCAGCTATTTTGATTTGAATGTGAACAGAATAGAACAGAGAGAATTGAACAAATCTATCCTTTTTATCTATCAGTGTGCTATACACAAAGGAATAAAGACTTTCTGTACGCTAGTGTGATTTATCCAAACCTCACACTTCTTGTGTGACTGCTGAGCTTTTGTTAAAGCCCTTGACAGCTTCCTCACCTTCCCATATAAAAAAGAAATCTATTCATAAACTGCATGATTTGTTATGTTTTCTTCCAAGATTATTGCCTGTTTCATAAACATTTCATGCACAATTATGAAACCCATGTTTTGCAATGTCATGTCATATACTAAACTAAACTAAACAGAAAATGACATAGTATATGGCACTAAACAAATATTTTGTATATCATAAAATAGTTAAATATTTTAGATAAACAACTTCATATTGTGAAGTGACTGTGCATCGCCCAGCCATAACATCAGATTATAAATGTTTCACCAGATGAGACTGAAATCAATAAATGAATAAATCCAAATAAAACACTACAGTATATCGGACACTTATCAAAGCCGTGCCTTTTCTAGGCGACTAGCGTAGTGACTCTGGGGTATTGATTTATGTATTTGTAAACCCCCGCCCCCTTGCTCTGTGTGTGTGTGTGTGTGTGTGTGTGTGTGTGTGTGTCACTCACACCAGTCATCTACAGTATTCCATCAAATCTAGTATTACACTGTGTCTTCAAGCAGCTGTCTAATAGCATTTAACTCTGATTTCCTACATTCCTTTATGTGCTCCTACTACTACTACACACACACACGCATCAATGTTAGATGCCTCCCTTTTTCTACTGTAAGTCAAGATGAAGTATTTAGAAAATAATGTGTGTGTGTGTGCGTGCGTGCGTGCGTGCGTGCGTGCGCGCGTGCGTGCGTGCGTGTGTGAAGACAGGATTAACTGTGGCCTTAAGGCTTAAGGTATGGAATGGAGTGTATTTTAGTATCTTCTAAAATAGCTGGGAAATGGGATTCTGAGACAATGGGCTGTGGAAACAAATGCTAAAATGAAAAGACGCACTCGCTACACTACACTGTTTGTCCTCTCTTTCTCTCTCTCTGTTGGTCTGTGGTCTGTTTGCACTCTAACGCAATCAGCGCCGCTGTTCTTCTTTTATTCTTTCTGTTCCTTTCATTCCTTACTTTCTTCTTTATTTATTTGATTCTTCCATTCTGTCTCTCTCCCTCCTCTTCCCATGTACTGTACCTGTTCACCCTGTGGCCCTTACAATTCCCACTTTTCCTCCACCTCTCTCTCTCTCTCTCTCTCTCTCTCTCTCTCTCTCTGGTTGACAGTGGGGGTGATGGCATAACAATCACACAGTATAAACAGTGGTACCACCAGACTAACCTCTCTTTGACCCAGTTACAACGGAAATCCCCTGGAGTGCATGCACGCATGCACCCGCACTCATATGCCTGAGTAAATATTTGAGTTGCGTCTGCAGCCACTGTTCTTTTCCCCGAGTCATTGAGTGTGCGACTGTCTGTCTGCATGTGTATTTTTTGTATGAGAGGGGTATGTGTGTGTGTGTGTGTGTGTGTGTGTGGGTGTACTTACATTATTTGCTCTCGAAGCGTGTAAACACTCCTACCACTCCAAGTCATAGCCTTGTACCTATTGTACCCCCTCCCCTCCCCTCCCCACCTCACACAACACCTCCGTTAGCTCCCCCAGCCTTTATTTACCTGTAGAAGTGTTTTTGCCTGCAGTGCATGCCTGATGCAGTCTTAAACTAAGGGCTTCCAACCATGGTAATGAATGCCTGTTGTTTTGGGCACATGGCCAGCCTGCCATTGATAAACACACGGGGGCCGTTATGTGTATAGAGGGAGGGCTTCCCCGAAGGGGGGTTTCTGGGTGGCAAACCAGCATGGCCTCAAAGCACCTCAAAGACTGTTTCTAAAAATAGCATGTTCATTCTTTTGCCGTCATACAAATTTCCAAATCCCCTGCAGATGTTGAGGTTTTGTGTTACGATTATACGATCTGGGATGTCTAAGTCTTATATAGCATTTAATCACAGGTACATTCTCAAAGGGCTAAAGGAGTACACATTTTACACAGAAAATAAACAGCACATCCTAAACTTCAATAGAAACGATTCCCAAAACCTATTAAGGAAAGATGAAAGAAACCTTGTGTGGGGGCTCAAATGGAGCAAACCCCCTGCTAAGTGGTCAGTTTAACAATACACAGTACAGAATAGAAATAGATGGGTTGTGAAAGAGACAGATTAGCGTCTCTAGTGTTCAAATGCACAGTTAAACAGTCTGGTGGAGGAATTAACACACCAGATAACAGTATTGTGTGTGGTTATCAGTACATAGTGTGTATATAAATATATATAGTATGAGTGTGTGTGTGTGTGTGTGTGTGTGTGTGTGATCTTTCTCCCTGTCTAGCCGATTGGTTATCACAAATCCCTCCACTCAGAAGTCTTTAACAAATCACTATTGTGCGGCATCAGCTTAGCATGATGGAGGGAAGACCTCCATGGTGAAGGAACAGAAGAGAGGGAGACAGATCTGCAGGCAGAGTGAGACAGAGGGCAACACCTCCGACAATGGGGAGAAAATTGGTTTACACTAGATAGGCTTGTGATTACAGAGGGAAAGAAAATGACTTGGGTTTAACAATAGGTTTGTGCTGTGTGTGTGTGTGTGTGTGTGTGTGTGTGTGTGTGTCTGAACATCTGTGTGTTTTGAAAATTAAGGCTAGGTTAGCTTGAGATTTAGCTCAAATTCGTTTTTTAGTGTGGGTGTGGTTGGGTGTCTCGGTGTGCACACGTGTTAACACATGTTCTTGGACAGTACATGTGTGTGTGTGTCTGATTGTATTGTTTGTCACTTCCCAGATGCCACTGCTATTTGCTACATTAACACTGTTATACATTATAGCTCTTTTTTTCTCTCCTGTAACTATGCTCCTTTGTCTTGATCATGAATCACTTTTGTACTGTAACTGCATATTGTTATGCACTAGATTACTTGAATCCCCTCTCTTTATCTCTCAAGGATGCTCAGCAGGAGAGCTATGGCAGTAGGGGACCTGCCCCAGGGAACTCTGGGAAGGCCAACCATGATGATGGTGTCTCGCAGGACCGCCCCTCCAGCCTGCCGGTGAGTGATTGACAGCTGTTCCCGCCAAAGCATCTATAGAGCAGAAATAGATTGCCTATTGGAACAAACAAACATACCGATATGACTCAGTTACTCCACTTGTGCGCGTGCGTGTGTGGTGTGTGTGTGTGTGTGTGTGAGAGAGAGAGAGAGAAAGAGAGAGAGAGGGGGGTTGGGAGGAGGATAATGAGAGATAAATATTATACTGTATTTCAGTTATGTAGGGCATTCAGGTGTTGGCTGTTGGCTGAAAGCCTCGTCACTCAGCAAATCGCTCCAATCAGATGGCTACTCCCTCTCGGTGCTGCCTCTAGATGTAACTAGTGATTTCAGGCCTCATGTCTGTACTACGCTCTGCGTTGTGTGTCTGATGCATATGCTACTGGGAAAAGACTCATTAAGCTTTTCAGTATATGCATGTTATACATATAGCCACCTAAAGGTTACACACAATAACAATGAGAAAGATCGCACGCACACACACACACACACACACACACACACACACTAAAGGTGTCATATACAAACACACACACACACACACACACACACGCACACACACTCACACTCTCACACACACACACACACATGCACGCAAAAAGTCATACTTGACATTTGGGTTCAATTAAAATCATTAAGCAGGTTGTGTGGAGGAGTGATGAAGCAGACATGGAGAGCAAAACATAACTCTGAGGTGTGTATTGCCTATAATATGCTTTCCCTCAAAAAAGCTGTTGCCTACACTATCTACATCTTCTTTGCTCTGCGACCTTTTGCATGAACGGAGTAAATAAATGAATTCCTGCAGTTTAAATGTGTCCCCGAGAACATTGTAGATATTGAAATTGCAGCTTGTATGTGAAACCTGTCTGAAGGTTTCCATCTGCGTTGATCGGTGTTCCCATGTGTGCTAACCCAGAGCTGTCTGACTGGTGGACTTTGTGACGGGAGAATTACCGCCTGTCGGTCAAACGTGTGGTACCTAATATTCCTCCTTTTCTTACAGCCCTCTTGTTTTGAAGAGGATGTCTCCAGCTCCCTGGATTTCATTTTCTATCACTCTGTGTCTCCTCTTGCGCCCCCACCCTCCTCCCCCAATCCTCCCCTACCCTCCCAAATACACACACATTGCTTTCTGTTTCTCTCTCTGAACTAGCTTCATGAAAGGCCTCCCCAGTTCTTTTGCTCTAAATGAGGAATTGCCTTGATGTGTCAGTGTGTGGACACAGAAAGGGAGCCACTGCAGTCATATATTTGACCCCCCCCGCCACACACCTCCAGCCCCACCCTACCAGCAACACTTTAATCTCGTGGTTTTTACCCCGCTGGGGTCACGGTGGCTTATCTCATCCCATCGCGAGCACACGGCTCAATGAGATCCTAATCAACGCCGAGTTTTGATGGGCATTTGGGGAGGAGGAGGGTGGGAGGGAGAGGGAGAGGGGTATCGCTCGGTGTTCGCCACGCTCCTCCAGCAAGCTGTCACGGCAGAGATGTAACCGTTTATTATTTATTTTTTTTATTTTCATCCACTCTCTTTCCAATGTTTGATGTCAGATCTAAAGCTGCTGTCATCTATTTTTTCTTCTTCTTTTCTCGCTGGCAGGCGGGAGGGGACGTGGGTTGCCAGGGTGCCATGTTGTTGTTTTGTGGACGCATCTGCCATGTGATGTGGCGGGATTTTGTTATGAAGGGACACCAAAGGGAAGAGAGGTTTAGTGCCTTCTCACAAATGCTAGTCACGATGCCTCTGGCTTTTAAAAAAACATCTTGTGTCTTGAAGGTACCACTGTAGCCTACACATGCCTTGTAAACGCAGTCATTCTGAAACTATAATAGCCGCCATCACACAAAAGTGGCCGTTGGCAAAAGGAAGATGAGTAGAGCATTCATTTGTAATTGTGCTACAGTATCACACTGTTTACCCACCTCTGCATTAGCTTTAGCTTGCACTTTTCAGCGTCAGCGCAAGCCTTGTTCACTATTTGCTTCCGCCGAATTGGAGCTGACTGTCACCACCCACCCTGCATTAGCTTCCTTACAAACATTTTTGGTTCAACATTATATCATTTCCTACTAGCGTACACAGTAAGTTTGGAATTA
>JAODUG010000015.1:3875728-3889856 GCA_027564795.1 Aphredoderus sayanus | reverse complement strand
CCCCCCCCCCCCCCCCCCCCCCTCATTAATGATGTATTAGTTTATTAGGCGTAGGATATTGGGTCGGGGACCTGCTACAGACTTCATCACGAGCAGGGGAAAAGCACAGCGGAGGAATAGAGATAGGGAGAGGGAGCTGGGGACATGTGTAGACGCGCAAGGACACACACGCGCGCACGCACACACACACACATTGGGCACGTGCACGTGCATACAGTCCAGCAGATGCATGGGACAGATATTCTCAGCGGTGGTAAGTGTGTTTTCATTCGAGGTTTATTTGTGCAGGCCTTAATCAGGTTACAGTGTCGCAATAGGCAGGAAACAGGCAGCACCCCCTAACCTTTACCCTGGATTGGACAAGGAAAGCCACCTGACACACACACACACACACACACGTGCAAACTCTGTCTCTCACAAACACTCTCTCTTGCTCTGCATGTATACGCTTATGCGACACCTAAATAAAAGCATTTACGTGTCTCTCTTTACTTCTCTCTGCATGGGTAGGTTTGTTTACTTACATGTCGCTGCCAGAGTGCTCACTCTCTGCTGGGCTGTGAGGGGTGCACCCACACACACACACACACACACACACACACACATATGCACGCGCTCGTAAATGCACCGATCCGCGACTACATTTCTTGCCTGGTAGCTAAGGCCTTGAAAGGCAGCCAGTTGGTCCATCACATCCATAGACCTCCCTCCCCTTCCCACCTCAATCTTCTTTTAGCCTTGGTACTCTCTGTGCTGAGGTGCCGTCCTCTGCAGGGAGAAGAGGGCTTTGGATTTAAATGCTATGCTGTGCACAGTGTTTGTTTGGCTCTCCGTGTTTAGATGCCAGAAGATATAGCGGGCGTACAAGATAAATAGAAATGTGATTGTGTACTCGCGCGCGCGTTTGTGTGTGTGTGTGTGTGTGTGGGTGAGTGCAGGCTGTCCTATCACAGATATGATAAGAGAGGTACTGTGTGATAGTGTACACACCCGGAAATTTGCGATAACAAAGAAACATCGTAGGATTCTGATATTATATGATGGAATTCACAGAGAACATGCTCCTTAGCCCTGAGTCATTTGAGGTCCTGTTGCTAGTGAGTGAAATTCTCTCCTGCTATACCCACAGCACTACAACTGGCAGTAGAAGAGTTTGGTTGTGTGTGCATCTTGCTGTCATGCAATATACTGAGAACGCTGTCTGTCCAAATAAAGATTAGTAATAAGAACAGAAACTCTCCAAGAAGACTTGGAGGCTACAGCGGTAGTCCTTAAGTAGAACTGTCAGGCAGGACAGACTGTGGATGGAGACAAGTCAAAGAGCAGACAGGTCGATGTAGCGTCTGTGGGTCTGCTTGTGGGTCCATTACAAGGCAGCGGTCCGGCCCGAAAGGTTGGAAGAGAGATGTTTTCCCAAATTATATGTTACCATCATTCACTGGTACGGCTGTTACTGTCTGCTCCTATATCACCTCCTTCTGTCTCCCCACTTCACATCCTGCCTTTCTCTCACACACAGACACATGCATATACAAACACAACTGTCTGCTTGCCTCTTGTGCAGCAAGGTGTTACCCTCCACTGTATGTGTGTGTGTGTGTGTGTGTCATGTTTGCCAATGAGCTATCATTGCTAGCTTCCAAGCTGTAAGCCACAGAGACGCTATAGAACACAACAGGCGAACAAAGAGACTCTTACAACAGTATATACCTGGGAGACAGAAACCGACCGAGAGAGACCGCAAGCTTGGCACAAATACTGTACACACGTGCAAACAAGCAGTTTTTGCTACTGTAGATCCTCATGCAAACATGCACCACGACATGCACACGTACACACACACCTACAAGGAGAGGTGCATGTCTGTTATAACGGTCTGCACTGCAGTATGTGATGATTAAGGACATCAAAAGCAAGAGTGTATTGGTGTATACTGTGTCATACGCTAGCTAACAGTATGTGCTTATACATATGCATATCGCTGTATGTTGCTGCTGGTTGATTTGCATCGCATCTCTCATGAAGTATTTACCGCCTATTCTTAGGAGCGACTGAATAGTAATTTGCATTTGTTATTAAGGCAAACGGTGACACTGTTTTAGAGAGAGTGGGTCGCCCCTCCTCCCTCTTTCATTCTCTCTCTCCGTCTCCATCGCTCCGTCACTATCTCTCTCGTGCTATCGTCAGGCAGACTGCCCTCTCTCTCTCTCTCTCTCTCTCTCTCCCTCCCTCTCGCTCTCTCTCCCTCCCTCTCTCGCTCTCTCTCTTCTCTCTCCCTGTCTCCTTTATGTATTAGTATCCAGTCTGCGTTTTTCCAGGGCCTCTGAATATGCAATGAAAGCTTTGGGGTCAACGGTTCCTGCTCATTTTCATAATCTGGTGGATGGAAACAGAGAGAGAGGGAGGGAGGGAGGGAGAGAGAGGAAGAACACGCTCTGTCCTCTCGTCTTTTCTTTAAGGCACAGATAGTGTCGTCTGCCGCCTGCATGCGTCTCCTAGGCACTGAGGCGAGGTTGGTGAGGAAGGAGAAAAGAAAATGGCTTCCCGTCAAACACATTAGGGAAGAGCTGAAGCTGGAGTCCTTCAGTCTGTTAGTTCCTGATGTCTCACAGCTCTGTTTTTCCTCTGCATACACTGTATACTCATGTGTCATTTTGTAAATTCAGAGCAGGAATTTCCAGCATCTTTGTTTATTCTCTATTCGTTTTTAGGCAGTTTAGTTTTCATAATAACTTGATTGCTGTTGCAGGCGAGGATTGTCTTAAGTAGGCCACGGCCGGTGTCCAGCTCTCATCGTCATGGCGATTATTAACCGGAATGGGCTTAAAAAGCCTTGGCGGGCTAATTTATTCATGTATGCAGCGACTTGTTTCATTAGAGCCGTTGTTTACTTGCGTGGCCGGAGGTGGCGGCAGATAAAGATCTCTAAAGAGAACGTTTGTCGGCCTCTCTTGCCCCTCCAGGTACCTCTCTCTCCCCTTTGTGTCTCACTACTCTCTCTCTCTCTCTCACTTTAGTCTTTATCTATCTATCTCTCCATCTCTCATTCCTCTAGGACTCTTATTTGCTCTCCCCCCTCTATTCCAATCTCTCTATCTATCTCCTTGCTTCTCTGCTCTGTCCTTCCCTGTGAGACCACAAGGCAATAACCAGAGCTGTGAGAGGGTCAGCACAACGTAACCTGTGTTGGAGAGAGAGAGATTGTGTGTGTGTGTGTGTGTGTGTGTGTGTGCACACACGTGTGTATATGTGTGACTAGACTCTTGATGTGTCTCTCAAGACCTCCTCTAGCCAGCGGTGCTTGTGTGTGTGTGTGTGTGTGTGTGTGTGTGTGTGTGTGCGTGTGTGTGTGTGTGTTGGAGCAGGGTCTGTAAGCGTCATACATTTGAACTTAACTAATGTGCTGTATAGGAGCAGCACAATGCCTTATTTGCTGAACAGCCCAACAAGTCTGATACTGGGTTGTGAAAGGGTGTCGTGGTACATTTCATGAACTTAGTGGAGCCAGGAGAGGGTCCTAGTGAGGCCGCTGTCTGAAGGATGTAGGCCAGGCAGCAGCATTCTTTACATGCAGGCCGTGCAGATCCACTTGGAGCCAGTGTTAAGTCAGTTATAGTGTATGGAACTTGTGTTGTGCAGGCGACGGGGGACGCGCCGAGAGACAGATTGAGATTGCCAATGGAAATGAAATGCATGATGGGACACCTCCCCCTCCCCTCTCCCATCCTCTCCTCACCTCTATTGTTCCAATGTGAGTCCCTCTCTCCCGTGCACTTGTCAGTCACTGTCTCTCTCTCCCCCTCTCCCCCTCTCCCTCTCTCCCTCTCTCCCCCTCTCCAGAGGGATTTGACTCTAACTAGACTTGGCTCCCATAATGAAACCAAATCTATTTAAAGCCAAAAGCGATGCGAGTTTTAATTTCCTATTCCAGACTTAACCTTTTTGGCTGCGCAGCATTTTCACATCCACTTAATAACTTTTTTTACACCCCCCTCCCCCCTCTAGTGTCTCTCTTCCCTCTTCCTCTTGTCTTTCCTATTACAACCTTCCCTACACACACACACACACACACACACACACACACGCACACGCGCTCCCCCTCTCCTTTCCCTCATTGCTTTTGGTGGCGAAGTGCAGGCTGCCTCTTCAAGGGCAATATCTGTCAAATGATTCCCCGGTGAAATTAAGACAGAGACCACGGGAGGGAGGGAGAGATGGAGGGGGGGGGGAGAGGTACCCCAGGTGTTAGCGTTTCCTCTCTCTTCGCCTCCGAGGCGGACATTCAATTCAATCGCATCTGACCAAGAAAATAAATAAACAAAATGGATAAATAAATGAGAATGAGAGTTAAAGCTAGCTGTGGCGGTGAGTCTTTCTGTCGCCTTTTTGCATTTCAAAAGGAAGAGCGGGGAAAATGAAAGGCTAGGGGAGCTCGGGAGGGAGATGCATACTCTCTAAAAAAGAGACTCCCCTGCATTTCACAGCCGTGGACTCAGTGATGCCTTCTGTTTGATGCGTGGGGTTTGTGTTGACACAAAATGGTTGAGTTGATGTACAGTGATCTCGTTAAGTGATTTTCTGCCGGCGTGGAGGAGGGAGTTAGGGGGAATTAGCAGCGTAGATGCAATGTGTTCAGAAAGACATGTTTAGATTCTTCTAAATATTCAGATTGGGGTATCTGCCATGTAAAACACAGTCATGACAGCTCGGCTGAATCACATTATGCAGTGTTCAACAATGCCGGCTGATCCTGAACGCACCCTGTTCTGAGTTTGATCCAACGGATGTCCGCCTGTGTCGTCCTGCGTGTGCTCACAGTTAGCACAGCACCATCTCATGGTGCATTGTGTTATTACAGACCGGAAACAATGGCCTTCTAAACTACTGAAGGCACACCAGTACTTCAGTACTGTTGAAGAGAGACATTTCTCTCACTCTAGCTCAATCAAAGTTGTAAGTTTTACACCTGCCTTGCATTTAGTCACAAAACGAATTACATCTAATTATTCAATATCTCAATTATCCAAGCCGGTAGCCTCGCAGCGCACCTCGAGAGTTTAAATTTACAGCCCCTATTCCGTAAATGTCTGAAATCAAATTAACTTTTTACAAGGTGTCATCTGTGGCTTTTAAGTGGTGAAATTGAAGCTTCCAGCACCCCCACCACTCCCAGCACACACCCCTCATAATGAGAAGCCATTATTAGGCCGTGATTGGAACCAGGGTGGCGATATTAAAAGTGGCAGGAGAGGCAATATCACCACAGTGTCTAATACCCTAGTAGATATGTCATATATTATAAGACAGCTGCTTCACTATTTATAATTAATAGAACTGTAGTCCCAGCAAAGATTCCTAGGCAGCTACAGTAACAGTGGGATCTTGTTCTAATAAGTGCCGATTCAGAATCAATGTCGAAATGACATTGTGGAGTTTTCAAGTGGGTGGTCCTGGCTCAGCAGAGCTTATATAAATATCCCACAATGCATATGGTGTGGTGTTTTTTCTAGCTATCTTGTGCTGAAGCTGATTTCCCTTTGATGCATGTAAAAAAGAAAGTGAAGTACCAACGGAAACAGAAATGAAGTTAGTCTCCAAAGACTCAAAAATAATCTGTCTTTATTTTTCTGCCCTACAGTCATAAATCACTCCTTCCCAAATGGCAATCTTCGACACAGCATATCAGTGTGGCAAAACGACGATATCTTATAATAGAAATGTAGCGCGTGGCAATATTATCTGCCGCGCGGCATTGTAGTGCATGTGTCTCAGTGCTGTGCCCTGGAGCGCTAGCCAGATTACACTGGCCCAGCGACAGTCTTATAATAAGACCCCCATTAAATCATATCAGTGCTGCTTTTTATAGGCTAACACCTCAGCTATCATGCTATGGAACGGTCTGTCACAGGGAAACACACATGCATGTGTGTGTGCGCGTGTGCGTTTCTGACAACGTTCAGCGGAGATGGAGAGTGTGTAATCGGAGGGAGACTGTCTGAGAGGAGGGAAGGCGTGTGTGTTTTACCAAACGCCGCTCACCGCTGTGTCTGATGGCGTTTCATCTTCTGCTCCTGTTAGATCAGCCTCGCCCAGCTGTCCCCTCGCCTTCCTCTTCTCTGACATCACACGCACGCACGCACACACACACACACACACACGCACATTGGCTGGCTAGTTGGTTGTTACAGCAGTTTTGGTGGACACACATGCTCACTTTCCTCAAGTTATGAATGGTGAATTTCAGTATTCTCTGTCTATCTGGAACAACTATAATGTCACACACATGCTCCCTTCCGCTGCCATTTTGCATCCCTTGTTGTTGTTTGTTAACATTGGTTGGAATGCTTTAAGGGATGCCAAATGTTGCCTGGTGAAGCCAGCCATGTATACAATGGGCATAGTATATGCTATTTAAATTGTTTTTGTTAGAGAAAGGAATTCAGCTCTGAGTCCAGTTGTCGCACTTGAATATAATTAATGAAGCTTGGCCAGGGAGAAAGCAACATACAGTACAGCATGCTATGTAACATGCTTCTGAGGTCAAACACACACAAACAGGCTATACAGAAGGAAAGGAGGGGTGGCTACTGAGAGCCTTTTGAAGTGGTAATCATGAGGTGGCAATGATAGTAAAATTGTTTGTTTAAAATGGTAATCAGTCAGGAGACAGCAGGATACAAACAAGGACAGACACGTGACATTGGGGGTTACAGTATTGAGATAACAAAGGGAACTACCGGTAGATCAAAAGGTAGGCAGTGGTCACCATCTGGTCATCATTATTGCGTTGCCATTTACATTTACATGTACGGCATTTGGCAGACGCTTTTATCCAAAGCGACTTACATGTAGTAAGATACATGTTGTTGTTCCCAGGCAAGGATCTTGGGTCAATTGGTAATGTAGATTAGGATACAATAAATAGTCTTAAGACTGTTTAATATTTTCAGGTAAGACACTGGAAATCAATAATTTCAGCTTATTGTACAGTTTTCCAACTTCTTCTGTGGAAAATTATTAACATAATGTATCACCAATGGCTGCTTCTCAATGAGCTGTAAATAATTCTATATAAGTAGCTGTATCACAGGCCCACTGTACATTATTTAAAGAGTAAACATCCTGTTATCAAACAAACCAGATTACTTTCTTAGAGAAAATCTTTACCATGTCACCCCACGGTACAGAACTTCATAGGTAGCTTCAGATAACTTTCAATGAAATAAATGGCCATCAGAAACACAGAGCACAGATACCTTGTTGTTAATTGTGTCCTGCTTTTTCAGCCAGAGATGGTAAACTTTCAAGATCAAGCATCAAGCATGATTTTGTGTGAGGTTCCCTTAGCGCACCCAACCTGGCTCATAAATGGTTCACTGTTTCTCCATAATTCCCTACCCATCTCTTTCAGTTTCCCAGTAGTAGAAGTGTTGTCACGTAACATTTTGTTACCCTTGACGGCTGACATCAGCTTGTAACGGGGAAGAAACTATTCCGAAAGCAGGCGCAGCGGCACGCCGCAGCTCGACTCCGCTTCTTTTTGGACAAAGCAGTTTGATGTGTTGTTTTTGTTCCGCTCCCCTTTTGAGGGACAGTCTGCTGTTCCGCGGCACGCTCGACGCTGGTTGTTCAGTCACTGCCGTGCACACGATAATACAGGCTGAACAGCCTAAGACTTTTCATGTCTTTTTTCTCTCTCTGACAGCTTTGCGTTGTTTTTATTCCATATCTTCACATTTCAGGTTTGTTCAGCAGTTGTCTTTTTTATATATATCAACATTTCACAGTGTTTTTTTTTTTTTTTCTTTTTTTTCACAAAATTTAGCTTTAGGATTTCTTCTATAAGTTGGTGTCCATTTGTGGACATTAATCTTATCGCCTTTTGTGACAATTTAATTATTCATTTCAGATGTTACTCTTGAATTCATATGTCTTTGTACATCGAATGTGGTTGACTTTCTTTTTTAATTGTCTGTCTGTCGCGCTCTGATGCCACTAAAGTCACAAGTGAACATCTTCTGTTGCTATTTGAGGTTGACGTGTGCTAGGCGGACATCTTCCCGAAAATAATCTCCTAATGATACGCTTCTCAAATCCACCCAGCAGAAACAAATGACTCATGCGGCGTGGCTTAATTGAAATGCATAATTGCATTGTTAATCATGCTCACTATTAATACCAACAGGCCATCGCGTTTGCCGTGCCTCGTTTTCTCACAAACACAGAACTGCGCACCTTTTTCTTGATATGATGCTGATATATGTGCAGCATATTAAACTAGACTGTGTTCATACTTCAGATGCATGTAGACACACACACACACACACACTCACTCGAGGTCTCTGCCTTTGGGTTAATCCGAGGCGTCAGTCTGAGCTTCAGGGCCTAGATGCTGCTGTTTGATTGTAATTGCAAAAACCTGAGGCAGAGGAGAGAGAGAGAGTGTGTGTGTGTGTGTGTGTGTGTGTGTGTGTGCGCGCGCGCGCGTGTGTGTGTGTGTGTGTGTGTGCAGGCGAGCCAGGCCTGTCGATATGTCGACGGACAGACGGAGTGAACGGGAGATGGATTCCTCCTTCTCTCTACCCACAAGCCTCTGCTGGGGCCGCGCTGTGTGACTTCGTGTCAGCAGTTTGTCTCGCGCATAGCTAATGACAAGTTGGGGGTGGGGGTCTGGGCTGCTGTACTCTCTCCCTCTCTCGCTCACTCTCTGTCTCCTCTCTATTTGTTTGAGAAGAATCCCACACACAAATTAGATTTTGCCTGAGGTGGGTAGAACTGTGGTACAGTGGTCTGTCTGCCTGCCTGTCTGTCTGTCCTCATCTGTCTCTCACAACAGAGGACCCAGGAGTTTTTCCTAGCCTGCTCTCCTGCTCTCTCTCTCTGTCTCTCTCTCTCTCTCTCTCTCTCTCTCTCTCTCTCTCTCTCTCTCTCTCTCTCTCTCTCTCTCTCTCTCTGTGTCTGTGTGTCTCTGCCTCCCTCCATTCTTCCAGTTGGAAACAGAGGCCAGATGATGCAGTGAATTGTAAACGGGGTATGAAAATATGCTTAAAAAGAAAACGGGGGAGTTGGGAAGGGCACCCTGGCATGCTGGCTAGGGGAGCAGCAAGATACTGAAAAGTGATAACAAGACAAATACAAAAAAAGGAGCGCACCAGTTCATAAATGGGTGGAGAAACACACACAAAAACAAAACAAGAGCATCTCCAATTAAAGAGAACTTTTTTAAAGTGTTTTCCTTTGGTCATGGACAGTCAGTCACACTTTTGCTTTTGTGTGATGAATTACATTGCGGCTCCTTCTCCTTTCCCTTTGTTGTGCCGAGGCTCCTGCCGTTCGCAGCTCCCTACAATATCGCTCCCTGTGAATTCTCCGCGCCTGTTTACTTACCAAGGTTTTGTTTGAACTGCATGGAGAGACTGCGCACGCTTTTCATTTTTTCCTTCAACCGCCTCTTTGATGCTAAGCCCAATTTGTTTTTAGTCATAAAAGTTTGTTCATATATGCAGGAGAATATAGGTGACGGTAACCAAGGCAATTGCACTTTTTCTTTTTGAGGACTGCCCTGTGTCTCGCGTGGGTATTTCATGTGCGTGCCAGTGTGGTGTGTGTTTGCTCTTACAGCAGCTTGTGCCTTTGAACCAGCCTATATCGTCCCGTCTGTCATTCAATCTGTCTGGGTGTCTGTGTGTCAGCCCTGTGACCGCGGCGCTTTCTGCGGCTGTTCCCACCCATCTGTCTCCTTCAACTTCCTGTCTGTCCATCTGCCTGACCCTATAGGGATCTGCGCTCACTTCCGCCGGCACGCGCGGCAGACAGCAGCGATGATGGGAGATTAGAGGTGTCTGTGCGCATTCGGCAGCCCTGTGATTGTTATGACGCGCTGGCCAACAGCGACACGTCTCTCCCCAGTCCACCAATCCCGTTATCGATCGGCGGCAGGCACTGATGGATTACCGAGGCGGAGGCCCTGACAGCAGGCATGTCCAATCATGCCGCCATGGGGACGGCTTTTGCATCAAGCCCCTCCAAATCCCCCCCCCGCCCGTGCGTCCGCCTTTGTTTTGACGCGGGTGGCTTTGGCAGCGACGCGCAGCTCTCTCTGTGCTGGGTGGGCTGCCCTGCTCACCGGCTCGTTGGCCAGTTGGCTGACTGGCTCACTGATTGGCAGGAAATGAGAGGCGAGGAGTGATGGGATTAAACAGCGAAAGAGACCCCTTATAAAGGAGTAACAAGGAAATCAATGTTTCCTGTCTCTGAAGAGTTTTTGGATCACTGCCATTCTGCTCTTCAAAAGACCCTGTTTTTGTCTTCATTGTCTTGTGTTAAAACCACTGTTGTCTCCCATGTTCTCTCTTTAGTGTGGCCTGCCTCCGACTACAGTAAAATGGTAATAGACTCTCCGAGGCCTCTCCGGAGGTCATATCAAAACAGACCCATGTCTACCTTCCCCGGTGTCCATCCCTTCCTGCTCATTTCCCGGGCCTTTTATTTCAGTTTTGTATTGTGCCACTTCTATCAAGGAGAAGTGAATGGCACATGTTTCATCTGTGAAAGGCGACAGTGGGCCTGGAGCAGCACAGAGGCATCGCTGGCTAGCATTGAACTGGGTTGAGTCTACTAAATACAAAGGCAAGGGGAAGAAAGGCAGCCAGAGACACAAAAGGACAGAGCCACAGAAATGAACTAACCTTGCCTGGGATTCTCTGATGTTCACACACACACACACACACACACACACACACACACACACACACACACACACACACACCTACACCGCACCCATTACTGACAACATCTCTCGTCTCTCACCCCCTCTCCAGTCTCTCACCCTTTATTTCTATCTCTCCCTCTCTTTCTTTCTCAGCTGCCCATTTTCTGTGTTCAGAGGACATCAAAGTATGTGAGGAATGGGAGGTTATAGGTATTAAGTGATCTGTTTCCCACTTTCAGTGTTAAATAGCAAAGCCATGTATATAGCCTACTAGCAAACGCAGTCTCCTGTTGGGACAAACAACCACACACACACACACACACACACATATTCAGATTCATAAATTTGACCGCTGAGGCCGCAAAACAATTCCATGCTGTGGAGAAATAATGTTTTTCAGTTTGGACCTTGCCATGATTTAAAAAGCATTAAGTTGGAGACAAAAGTGCAAATGACTGCATGACTGTAATGGATATCACACGTGTACCAGTAATATTGATAATAATACCTGAATTTTTATTTAGTAACACTCATTTTAGAAGGTGTATTTTTGTCTTGAACAAATCTCTCCTTGTTCCATGTTGATAGAAGCTATTACAGAACAAGAGATATGTTAGTACAGGGTGTGTGGGTGCAGGCAGACTACTGAGGGGGAAACCAAACTAAATACAGAGGACAGCCAAGACCTTGTGGGAAAGTTAGCCTCCACTTTGCTAGGACGGGTGGACTGTCTTCTCCTTTAACACGCACACACACACACACACACACCCGCACTCTTCCCCTCCTCCCCCAACTGTGCCACACTCCTCCTCCTGCGATGGCCCTGTCGGTGTGCCAGGGCGGGTGATTACCGACGCTCTCGCCCAATTATGGGCTGATTATTCCGCCGCGCTCTAATTGACTGGGGAGATATGCAAATGGCTGTCATTTGGGATGATAAAGGATGCGGCGCTGGATGCCCCTGCATTATTTAGCCCCGGCTGTACGCGGCGTGAAGGATGTGGCGTGTGCTTTAATTGCTGAGGAGAGAGGGGTTAAGCTGAACGAGCAGCTGAATTAGAAATGAGGAATTTAGCTCCATTATTTATTTATTTTCAGTTTTTTCTTCTTCTTTTTTTTTTTTTTTTCACACACGCAAAAACGCGCACACTTTGTCATGTGAGGTTTTACTGCTCTATCTAGTGGTGAGGTGAGCAGGGGGTTGGGGGGGGAGGGGGGGTTAGACAGCACACGGTAAGGGCATAAATAAAAACATTAGCTTAGCCGGTAAACTCTCAAATAGGCGTGAATGTGTGTGTGTGTGTGTGCGCGCGCGTGTGTGTGTGTGTGTGTGTGTGTGTGCGTGGAAGGGTGGCCACATACAGCAGCAAGTCATCAGCTTCCACATGAAAGAAAAAAACAAGAAGAAAGGATCTTTTCAGGCTAATGAATAGACAACTACAACAAACAGCCTCTCACAGCTCACAGGACAGGCCGGACAGGGACCTGTCTCACCTCCTCTCCCACGCCTGCTGTATTGAAAAGATAACGCGTACATTTAAATAAACTGCCGCTAGCGGGAACCCCGGTGACCTGGCTCAGAGGGTGGGGCAGGGGATAGGCAGCCTATGCTACCTTGTTATCTTTTCAGTGGGGAGGAAATTGAGGGCCTTTAAATAAAATGGGAATTTTGCTCTTCCTGCTCGCTGCAGCTCAGCCATATTATCAGAGGGAATCGTGGCCAAACTCGACACTAATCCTTCTTGTTTGGAGGCAAACAGCACCAGATTTGGGTGTCTTTAGGGCTTCAAATGGCCCATTCAAGTTGGCCCGTGCCATATCTTGACAGGGGCTTAGGCGCTGAGGCAGTTATCACCCCACAAGCTTGCCAAGCAACTTAGTGTGATCAAGTTAGCATTAGCATTGCAGTGTGTTATTAGTAGTGTTATTGCCCGCTCCGGTGTACTGTATAGCCAGGCTAGGTGAAGCTGCGTGCATTTGACCCCTGCTGCTAACTCGGTGCTAGCTAAGTTAGCTGCTTGTTTTGTGTCTGTGTGTTGCGGAGGGAGCTCTCCTCCCCTCTTCTCGAGATTCTGCAGTATTATCAAGAGATTGTCTGGGCTTTGTGGAGAGTGTGAAAGCAGAATAGAACGCAGAAGAACAATTGCTTTCACTGCCTCTGCGTCTCTCCTCCCCACAACTTTGGGAAGCCCTGAACAGTTTGTTCTCGCCCTGCCTTTTGTTTGAGACAACAAAGAGACAGGAGGGAGAAATAGAAAATAACTAGCTTCAACAACAGTGCTGTGTGATGATAAGTGCAACTCTTTCAAATCAGAAAATAGTTGCTTGGTAATCACCAAGTTGGTTCAACTCAGTGTTCGGGTCCTTGGATTCTCACCTACTACGAACAATGTGTCTTTTGTCTGTACGGTGTACTGTGTCACTGTTGGCTATGCTGGCGATTGAAAAAGATTATGGATCCTGATCATGTTAAGGCTTAGATCAAGCATACAGCACCTTTACGGGGTTCTCTTCACTTTGTACTCGATAAGCTGTGCTAATGAGTATGGGTTCTCCACAATTATGGTTGCTTGTAGTTTAGTGGGAGGAGCACGGAGAGTTGAAGAGGGTTACTGGTCTGATTCACAATTCAGGTGCTCAGCCTAATAGGATGCACACACATGAGTCTATGAAACCCTGGATAAAGCTGTCCTACAGTATGAATAGCATGCCGTGTTGTGTCCAGACAGGCACACAACACGGACGGTCCTATCTCAGAGCCATTGGTTGGACAAGAGGAGGCAGCAGTGTTCCAAGTGCAGTATGCATGAGACAGACTCAAATGGAAATGAATGAGAGTACAGGGGAAGCTTTGGGGCACTTGAGGGGCCAACGTTTATCCCCCGAGCTCTTGTTCGAGAAGACCTGGCAGAGATTGGGCACCACCTATCTGAGTGCCAGCGTGCCTACGGGGGAGGCCAGCCTTTGGGTTCTAGAGGCCCGGGGCATGCCAGATATGCCCCCTCGCTCGGTTAAGCGTGTCCTTTTCCTGTGGATCCCCTCCTCAGTGTGTCAGTGTGGCGGTGCACCCCGCTCAAGATCCCTTACCCCGGGCGTGCACACACACACACACACGCACGTGCACAGATGTTCTGTGTATAAGCACGGGGGTGTAGATTTGTCTGCAGGACATTCCCTCCATTGTCAGTGCCCCTGAGCCTTGGTCTTCATCTGTCTTCATCAGGGGCAAGTGTTGTCATGGATGCAGCCGGGGCACACATCTCAGCCCATTAAAGGCAGAGGGAGAAATTAGGATGTGGGATTTGTGTAAAGACTCTCTTATCTCTTTCCTCTCTCTTATTCCTTGGGGGGGGGGGGGGGGGGGGGGGGGGGGGGGGGGGGGGGGGGGGGGGGGGGGGGGGGGGGGGGGGGGGGGGG
>JAODUG010000015.1:3811245-3837606 GCA_027564795.1 Aphredoderus sayanus | reverse complement strand
TCTTTACAATACCAAACTGGTATTTCACGTTATTGTAGCCTTCTACTTTAGCAACAATTCAGTAATACAACGAAAGTTAAATATACATCTGGCCTTGTTGGCCATGCAATGTATCCACGTTTTGTGTAGTCATACATGTGCATACAACTCTAAATAAGTTAAATGGACTGATATCTAACCATGTCTTTGACCAATTTCACCAGATCTGGATCACACAGCTGATGTGCAGTAAGTACATATGAACACATTTGAAAAGTAATAGTCAAATCGTGCAGATTTATTTGATGTCTTATTGCTTGCAAAATGCCTCTCTTTTATGTCTGAAGAATTCATTCCTGGGGGGATTCTCTAGAAGAGGCTTTTGAACAGTGTGCTATGGGCATGTTTGGTTACATGACAGATACAGAAACTGTGGAACCCACTGATACTGTTGAGGTGGAGTCAGAGGGTAAGATCTATTAAATTTTTTCTATTCACTTAAATAACCTATTTACTTAAATAACCTGATGTAGAAAGAAGTACTGATTTGAATACTACATTATGTGTTATCGCACTTTTTAAGTACATCACTCAGAAGAACACTACTACTATTTTTATATTCACTACCACTCTTATTCATGTCCTTCAGGTGATGACATGGAATCTCTTCTTTTCCACTTCCTTGATGATTGGTTGTTCAAGTTTAGCGCAGACCTCTTCTTCATTCCCAGAGTGAGTGTGTGTTTAGGACTGCACTTCATTGTATTTATTCTGAACAAATTTGAGTTAAACATACATAATATTTTCAAAAATGTGGGGACACATAGAAATGTTTTTGAAAGAAAAGCAAAAACCCCATCTGTTTCCAGCTACCGTAGTGATGTACATGTTTACACTGTATTGATGTATTGATGTTCATTTAATGGACAAAATATGATCTTTTCTTTAACCCTCTTGTTGCCCTGGGGCCAAAATTACCCGCAAACAACCCTAAGGATAACAGGAGGCTTAATACTAAATAATAATAAAATAATTATTTATTATTAACCTAATTTTAACCTAACCATTTTGTCCCGGGAGCACAATGGGAGGATTAACCCTCAATAATGACCCGCAAAAGACCTCTTCTCAAACTTAACTCTAACGCTAGGGCGACAGGAGGGTTAACTAAGTGGTCAGGTGCTCCTTGCATGGTTTTCACTGCCATCGGTTTGTGAATGTCCAACTATATGACAAATGTAAAGCGTCTGCCAAATGCCGTAAATGTAATTGTCATCGTTTCTCTCTGCCAGGAAGTTAAAGTGTTGCACATAGACAGAATACACTTTAAGATCCGTTCCATTGGGTAAGTAAAACAACTGTCAGAGACGACCATCGGCTCAATAACTGTTAATTACTGTATTTACACCACAGATTTGAATGAGATTCATATACGTGTACACATTGATAAAAGAATACTCTAAATTAATTATAGATCACCTGTCATTATTGTGGATGTTAGCAGCAGTGTCTAGGATCTTTATAGTGCCTAGTTGCCTGATTCAATAAAAAATTTTCTTTTCTTAATTTAAAGGTGGGGTGAAGAATTCAAATTGGACAAACATCCACAGGTAAGGGGCAGGGTGCCAGGAAATTGATAACACCACACTGGCTGCTTGTCCAACTCTTAGTTTGCCTGGAGACAGAAAGTTTGTTTTGAAATATATTGATTTTTGTTTTATATTTCTTGTTCAGGGAACTGAAGTTAAAGCCATAACATACTCTGCGATGCAGATCCACGACATAGAAAAACCTGAAATATTTGCCATTGTGGATATCTGAGGATACAGACTACGCTGGTACGCTAATGAAATTTAACTATAAAAGTAGCCACCTTGTACCTGTGGCTGCCATTAGATCTATTGCACTGATAATGTACTTTTCAAGAAGATTTTGCAGTTTAATTTCTATTTCAGAAATTGTGGTTGTGGGGGTAGAGGGGGGGTGCACTATCAAGGCAAGTTCTCTCTTGCTGAAATAAAGATAAGCCTTAATAATAGATCATCTGAATACACAGCTTGACTTAAAATGTGTAACAGTTTTAAAATACATTTTATTTATTTTTTTAAATAAATTGCATTGATCTGTGTTCTTTTGGAGGTAGTTTGGTGTGTTTGTGGAATGAATGTGTTCATCTGTCAGAGAAAGTTCGAGAAAGTGTGTCCTTCCCGGGGCTTTTTATGATACTGGATAATAAAATAGACTTTCAGAAGAGCTAAGCAAAATAAATTAACATTAACCCACTAAGCACTTATTGTAGGAAGGGAGTGCTGTGGGGAAATTCAACAATTCCAGTGTGAAACATAGTAAGGATATATTGTAAGTTCATGGTTATGGTTAAGTTAATGCTATGATACGAGATGCTCCTGGCCTCTCTAAAGTGTAATCACATGACAGGATGGAGTAATCTGTCTGCATTCAGAACAAACAACAACAACACAACACATAATCAAAGGAAGCAGGTTAACAGTAAAATAATAATAACATCAAACATATGGTTTACATTTCCAGAAAGCTTTTATTATGTATATGGAGGATGATCATGTCTAAGCATGTCACACAGTTTTCAATTAACTGACCAAACTAATCCAGATATAAGAGCTACGTGCAGCTAACAAAATATTCAATAATATAACAACATACTGCATCTGATTGATTTAGCTTTATTTCTATATTTTAATCATGTTTGGAAGAATACAGCATGATTGCCTTCTAAGCTACCGGTACTACTGTGTAGTTAAAATAAAAACAGGTTCATAGCTCATTGCGAGGTCAAGTCGAGTAAAATGATTCAGTGTGTTTTCTAGGATGCTGGTTAAAAGTCTTAAAATGTACACCCCATCAATATTTTATTAGATGTGTTGTAGTCAGTGTTATAAGTCAGCAATATTTTCAATTATTAGTATGGTAATATTTTCGTAGATGCGCAACCGGACGTGACGTTATACCGCTTCCTCGTATTTATTTCTCTGTGTGCGCAGCCTTCTATTCTACGTTTTTTTTATTAAGCCGCCTGGCTGCAAGAAGGCTATTGAAATTTTGAATTGACTATTAAGTTTACTGTGTATATAGTATTAGTCGTGTAAGTGCCATCATTTTGCAGACGAAGGCAACTTACATTAAGAACTTGGATTGAATCTAAGTTCAGGCACATTATGAGCAGTTTGAATGCTAAAAACGTGTCGGAGATTGCCGTAGAATCAAGCCCAGCACAAAAGAAAAACAAAATGGAGGACAGCAAATATCTTCCGGAGCTCCTGGCAGAAAAGGACAGCTTAGATTCATCGTTCACACACGCAATGAAACTAATTTCTGCAGGTACTGTAGCGTGTTGTTTTTTTTTCCGTGCGTGTGGTGTTGTATACGGTTTTGGCTACAACAGATGGTCAGGTGTCGGTGTTTTAAGGAGGCCCGGCTCGCAGGCTGGTGGGCCTCAATAATAATTTTATGCACGTGGTTATCTTTGCGCTTGAATGTCCGAGACGCTTAAAGCTAGGTTGTGAAAATATCGATGGCAATTTATGCGGTTCTTATTTATGTCGATTATTGTTTAATTTGATTAAAGTGATTAATTTTTTGTAGTGAACCCCATGACTACTCTACGGTATCTGAGGACCAGCGTGGTCAATTGAAACAATGGCGACTAACTTTATCTTATATTTGGATCATAGATGCAAACATACAATATACATAAATTAAGTTTTTAAAAATGTACTGTAATGCATTGACGGGCACCGTTTTGTTATGCAGTATTTCCTATTTATTCACCTGAATTGCACATTAGGTTTAACACCATTAACTACATGTAATTAGGCAGACGCTGTTTTTATCTAAAGATAGGCTACTTGCAGTGAGTACACATTGAAGATGAACATTTACAGCCTTTTTCTAAGCAGTGCATTACACCTCAATATACATCTCTGAATACCGCCAAACCTGTTTGCAGAAATCGAAAGGGTTCAGAAAGGCGACACCAAGAAGCCAGATCATGAGAAGGAAACTTATCTTGACCTGTTTGCCACAAGGAATCTTAAACTGAAAGAGCGTGTACTTATCCCCACCAAACAATACCCTAGGGTAAGTATCTTACAAGTAGCAGCTGCAAGCCTTCCTATTTGCCGTATACAACTGTAACTTTCTTTCTTTTTGGACAGGTCAATTTTGTTGGTAAAATTCTGGGACCTCAAGGCAACACAATCAAAAGGCTCCAAGAGGAGACTGGTGCCAAAATCTCAGTTTTGGGAAAGGGGTCCATGAGAGACAAGAATAAGGTGCAGTAAATGTCCTGTCTTAGTGAAATATATTATCCCGGTACTGCATAAAATGCGTCCTGTGATCTCAGTGTCATTTCCTGCAAATTGGATCTGCAGGAGGAAGAGCTTAGAAGCGGTGGAGAGGCAAAATATGCCCACCTGGCTATGGAGCTGCACGTCTTCATCGAGGTGACTGCTCCCATACCAGAGGCCTATCTGCGTATGGCTCATGCAATGGACGAAGTCAAGAAGTTTCTCACCCCTGTACGTGAACAGTACAATGTCCTGTTGGAACTCTCTCTCTCTCCTATTTAGGCTAGACATTAATTTGTTGGCATGTGCATCAATTGCCCTCCCACCCCATGTAAATCCTAGCTTCTGTTTTATTTTGTAGGAACCTGGTGAGGACCAGTACATGGATCCCCACTACTTGAACGGTGCTCAGGATGGATCGAGCAGGGGACGGGGAGGTCCCAGAGGTAGAGGGGGACCACCAAGTTCTGGAGGTCCCAGGTATGGTTATCATCAGACTTGTTGTTTTTGTTTACGGAATCTAAGCTGAGATTGTTGGGAGAGGTTCTGCAAACTATTTTCTGCCTTGCATTCTATTATTTTCAGACTAATTATTTAGTGCAGCTTTAAAAAGCAGTTGACAAAGTGATTTGACAGTGAAAACGTTTAGTTGATTTTAACAGCAATATAATAGCATTTGGTCCTGGCCTCCAACGGCTCAAAACACCTATAGCATGGTGGAACAATGCAATATTTGACTGAAATGAAAATTAGAGCTGCGATTTTTACATTGACCCATGGCTTATCTTTCCACAGGGGCCGTGGGATGCCCCGAGGGGCCCCTCGTGGCGGTGCGCCGCGTGGTGGCGCTCCGCGTGGAGCCATGGGCCGGGGCGGAGCTCCAAGGGGAGCACCCTCTGGTCGGGGTGGGCCGTCCTCTGCATCTTCCAGAGGTGGTTCAGCTCCCCGCTCTAGACCCCCTACAGCAGGGGCCCCAAGGATGCTGCCCACCCAATCACTCTCCCATCAGCAACACCAGCTTCCTCCCCCGATTTCAGCGCAGCCAAAAAGTGAAGCCTATGAGGAATATGTAAGTGATTTATTACCCTTCAGTCCCGAGGCTTGTCTAAAAATAGAATAGCTGAAACTAAACGATGCACTCCAGCAGTAATGAGCCTTCATGTCATTGCCCTTTCAGCCTTCATATGAAGAATCCTATGCAGAGCCTACTTACGAAAGCTATGATGCTTATTATGGCCAGCAGCCTGCTGCAGCGTAAGCCTAACCTTTTTTTTTTTAATATATATTTTTTTTTTTTGCATGAGGGATTTTGTCAGTTTTTACATGTTTCCTAAATGTACATACAAATATTTACCCAAATTATGTTTTGGCCTTAGTGACACTGAATACTACGATTACGGCCACGGGGAGGCCCAAGAGCAAACCTATGAACCTTATGGTAAGAATTAAGTTAATTCTTTTTCTCAAAATATGTCTTGTGTTCATTTATCCCTTGGGACATTTAAAACACAAAATTCTTGAATGCATTGACTGAGGAGTTGTGCAAGGGCAATTGGCTTTTCCTGATGTAAAGCCACAAATTCCCCATCAGCCTTATTACCTCTATTCCCCTGTTTTTGTGTTTTTAAGATAAAAACCTTAGAGGTGCAAGGTTATCATTTGTCATATCTCGCATTTGGGATGGCAATAAAGTGAATCACCGCAAACACTTTTCTCTTTTCTCCAGCCCAAGATGATTGGGAGGGTTCATGGCCCAGTGCTGCAGGTGGTGGCAAAGCCCCGCCTGCCAGACAGTCCAAGGGAATGCACAGAGAGAACCCCTACGGAAGATACTGAATGACCAATGGTAGAGTTGCTGCAGCAACTATCTCCAATTGTTTCTCGCTTAACTTTTCAAAAGTAATTTCCCACTTGTTTCCTTTTTATATATTTTTTTTGGTCTATTTTGTTGCATTTTGATCAACTACCAGGACATTTTGTTGGATGTATCGGAGTGCCAGACATCTCTAGTTTAATTTCTCAGTGTTATTTTATTTTTTAAAGTCGCGTAGTTGACAGTTAAATATCTTAAGATTATGGGGACATAAACTTAACAAAAAATATTGTTGATGGTTATCATTTCACTTTATTATTCCTAACATGTGATTGTGGCGATTAGCTTTCTTACTTAGGCTGCATTTTAAATGTCCCTTTTTAAATCCAAGGGCAAAAAAATCCAGTGACTTTGCTAACTAGAATAGATTTTAGATGAAAATACAAATGGCTGTCTGCCCTGGTTCACTTAAAAAAAAAAAGATGGAAAAAAAAAACTTCAGTAGAGGTATTTTGCATTATATTTTCTCTATTCGTCTCTATTGCTCTGTCTAGACAAACTCATTTTAGTTGATTTATCCCCCCCCCTAAAAGTCACATTTCAAATTAATTTTTATTATATTACAAATGCATGTAGTTTTGCGATCCCAATTGTTATAGGTTTGTCCAAAAATGTTTCACTGGCTAAAACTACATCGTTTGACGAATTAGTGAACTGTTTTTGCGGTCTAGAAGGAAAGCTGCAGCCAACTCAATACAATGTACATAACTTTAGCTGTTGATGCTCTAAAGCCGTGCCGTTTCCCAAATGCAAAATGCTTGTGTACTCTTTGCTAAATAGGATTCTAAATATATCCCAAATATGTTTTGCTGCAGTGCGCTGTATGAATAAAGCTTAGTTTCTTTTTTAATCGGTCTAAACATGGTATTTTGTATTTGTTGTATCAAGGCAATGCCTCCAGTTTGAAGGGATCCTCCTTTTGTAGGTTCTTATCGAGACTGAATAAAGTATTAAGAGCCATACCGAAAACACTGATTCGAAAAGGAAAAACTGCTTTTATTGTAACTTGAGTTCATGCTCTGCGTTTCTTTATTCCAAACGTTTTAATATACGCCGTTAATGTCATCCTCGGACAGAAAAAACAACATAACTCCTTGTGGTAATGTATTTCTAAATACATGTTTTGACGTGTGAGAATGATCTAGTGCTTTAACGTGTATTGTCATCAACCTTTAGCTAGCATGTCTTCAAGCTCCCCAGAGAGCCATGAAGCCATTTGAAATGACAGTATTTCAAATCAAGCTTTCAGGGATCATACTTGACTTTGAAGCAAAGTCTTGGTGGCTGTTTTTTATAAAAGAAAAATATCGCTGAGGAGAGGATTCTAAAAGCCTAAAGATCGCCACAAGAAGGTAAAACTAACCCAAACACTCATTTGTTAGATTTTATTGTTTTTTGTTTTCTGTTCAAAATACAAGTAATGCAAGTCATCCAAAACCTGTTTTCAAAACTTACGTATAAGTACAAAATACTCCATTAGTTTACCGAGAAAAATTAGCTGTACAAAACAAATGGTTGTAATGCAACTCTTGCTCAAATAACAATGCTCCATTCATTTCAACCACAAATACTATATCTTGAAAGATTGTTTTACAACATAGACTGGTCAACTTTTGCTATTTCACTAAAATCGTAGAACAAAACTTATTGTAGATAATAAACGTCTTTTACTCTTTCAGCTGGAGTTGCATGATACTATAGTACAATGTTTCTCTTGCATGAGTGTTTTCACCAACATCTGAAGATGGTCCTTTACATTACCTAGAGTCTCATTTATTTTCTGTTTAATAGGTTTGTCAGAATACAGCCACGGTGCCTTTAAAGATAATTGACTTCCATCTGCAAAAAGGTCATCAGGGTAAGTTCAAATATATTCAGTAATTATGCACTTCAGTTTATCAAAATTATTAAATGTTTTTAATTCTGCTGAAATTGGGCATTCATTTGGTGTAAATACCCTGCCAAAATGTAAGGATTGAATCTACTCATGCACATCACTGGCTTCTTGTACTTTATATTTTTTATTTTTTTTTACTGATTTTCTGCCCTTTTTTTATTTTTTACAGGTCAGTATGTCTCTAAAATGGATTACTACCTTATATCACACAAATGAACTCTGCATGGAAGTAATGTGTAACGAACATTCCTCCCAGCACAAACTGATGCTTGGTGAGCTGTCACCTTTTTGGGGGAGAGAAAAGCATATTTTCTTTTTATGTCTTGTGCTATTTTTGATACTTTTTTTAAATTGCTGTTTTTACTTTTTTATTGTAGTCTTTAATAAACTGTATTTAATACTTGTGTGTATTTGACCATTTCAACTTAAATGATCAACCAGTTATAACGGACCACTAGGGCATTTTGTTGCATTTGGTCCTTCTGATAAAGGGACCTCTCTCAATGTGACAATACTCAACTGAGGGCAGTCACCTGACATCAAATGGACATGAAGACACACAACTGGAATATATTTCTTATTGAATAAACCATGTGTCATACTCGGTACTTTTGACATGACATAAGTATGCCCCTAATTTAGAGTGAGATGGGGAGTTTGTGGCGCAGTCTTATACAATACACGGGATTGTCAATTAGAGCAGGCTCTTGGTTAGTATATTTTCTATTCATACACATCAATTCATAAGGGTACTGGCTTTGTTTTAAAGCTTAGATGTGTTATTACTATGTACAGACAAAACAACAAAATACGGTTCATAACTATTAAGTGCATAATAATTAAGAGTGTCATGAAGTAGTTGCATTTTAATATTGTCGCTGCAATTTCAGAAGTGTAATTGCGCCTCATTGTGACCCATGGATTTTCTTTTACCTACACAATGCAGATACCATCAAATCTAAGTGCTCAGGATAGCGATGCATAGGCTGTTTAATAAATCTACATGTCCCTTTAAAATACACCCCTCCCACATGTGACATGTCCCTAAACGCATCCGCGCCCCCATCCAACAGTAGTGGCTAGTTTCACATCAACAATGAGTAACTTCGTTCATTACAGTGGAAAACCCGTAATTTCGGCGAAGATTCAGAAGAGACAAATTGGTTTAATCTAATTGTAAGATTTCTGCGTAAAATATAGGCACTGATCGGTAAGTTTACATTTGATGTTGTTGCACATCTTGCTGTGGGGTTGCAAGCTAGCTATCTATGTAGCTAAATGTTAGGCCTCGAGCTTTTGTATTTCGTCTAGCATGCTTTCCTGTCTTGGCGGAAAGGTTGTCGTAGGGGGGTTCTTCGTAGGCTCACGTTGTTCGGTATGAAGGTTTGCCACAATTGTCTATGGTTCTCGAGAGAGCAAATTGATGCCTTAGATGAGCAAATGATGCGCATATCAAAGCAACCTAGCTTGTCACTTCTGCTTCCGCCAAACTTGCAGTGTTTAGGGATGTGATGCTGTAAGTATCCGTGCACTTTTATATTATGCAAAATATATTTTAGGCATGAAGCACGTGGTTTAGGCAAATTATCCAGCCTGTTGGAGAAACAGGTGGATATATTTTTACTTTAACTTCTCATTGCAAATGGCAAACTATTATTGGGGGCAAACGAGGTGAGACAAGATGACATTTGTGGAAAGTCGTGATTGTATACAGGCATGCTGTGGTTTCATGACAACATTGGGTTTCTTGATTGTTTTCAAAGCTAGATGCAATTAATAATGTCATTCAAATGCTTGTCATTGATTAAACACAATTATTCCAAATATAGTTCTTTTAATTGTACATGTACGGTTGTAAACGTTACAATAGATAACCCCTTGCAATCTTCCATTACATAACTGGTATAATATTTTAGGTGTACTTACAAGGACACGGAAAGAATACGCAAACAACATTCACAAAGAAACACGGAGTCCGGCGTTTTTTGCGATGGCTGGTGGAAGGAGAGGGGCAAACCGCACTGCATACTGCAGGGCTCCGCTGGGCGGTGATGCAGGTTCTGTGAGCAATGGCAACCACCCCACCAGCTCTCCCGTCACCGGTGTGCGGTCGCGCACAAGGTAAGAAAGCCCCTGGTACCATGGGCTCAGTTTAACACACCCACTTGGCCCTGTAGTAAACAGCAGCTATCTTGGAAGGAAGTAATCAATGAGGTCTGCAGAGTGGTGTATACTACTGAATCAGTGTATAACAAGCAATGTATTTGACTGACTGCATTGCATTTTATATTATGGCCCAACATTCACAACTTTCACCTAATTGTTTTTAGCTGAGATTATAGTCTGTTCGCTTTAGTTCCTTGGATGGTGGACCAATTGGTGTTCATGGGGGTGGGTAAGTGTGATGACATTGAAGTCAGTCATGTGTTTCCAAATGGTGATAGAGCTAGATGAAGTGACAAACAGTTGTAGCATTGCTGATTGGTTATAGGCTGACCAATAGCTAATTTAAGTTAACAAACTTGAAAATTGAATTTAAAGTTAACAAAATGAACCAGAGGTGTACGCACAGTAGGAGGCGATGGACACTTTGCAGTGGAGCATATCCAGACCCAGTTCACGAAGTAAATAATGCATCTGGATACACCAGGCTGTTCTAACCAGCCTTCTGATCCGACCCGTGTTAAGGATCTCTGGTAACGATGCAGTTCTAATTCTTCCTCCCAGCACGTGTAGTGAGAACACAGGCTGAGTGAAGACGGATACATTGATTCAGTTGTAATTTACCTTGACCACCCCGCTTTCTTCTTTCCTCTCCGGCTGCCCTGCCTCATGTAAGCGTGTATTTGTCGCCTGTGACTGCACCGTGACGACCTCACCCGCTGCCCCTCGACTCCGTGGGGAGATGGCCTCCAAACGTAACGCGTGTTAAATGTCTGTTCTGCTATTTTTAAGGAATGGCTCTGGAACCAGCATCTCCAGCCCCCCGCTGGCTGCACAGACGGTTGTGCCCCTGAAGCACTGTAAAATCCCAGAGTTGTCCATGGACCGTAACGTGCTGTTCGAGCTGCACCTGTTCTTCTGCCACCTCATTGCACTCTTCGTCCACTATGTCAACATCTACAAGACGGTGTGGTGGTATCCCCCCTCTCACCCCCCCTCACACACATCGCTGGTGAGTGTTTGGCGGTCAGCCACCATTCACCGCTTAAATGTGGTTATCAGGGCTTTGTCTACAGTATGTTACGCCCATAGTGGGTAACTAAGTGGGTTTTCTCTGAGGTTGACATTGTCAGTGTCAGCAGCTGCATTATGTGGTCGGTTGTATTTTGTTTAAAGTCCCAAATGAATTTGGTTACGTTCCCAAGCAAAATGAATACAGAGAATTTCATGGTGCTGTTTGTCGGAATTACCATTTTATTTCTCTTATTTTAACAGAACTTTCACCTTATTGACTATAATATGCTGGTGTTCATTATCATAATACTGGCACGGAGGTTAATTGCAGCAATTGTTAAAGAGGTAAGTGTTTTTAAAAATAAATTCTCTATATGAGATTCACTCACGACTAAATCTTCTCCCATTGTCATAAAGTTGATATTGCCATCACATTCCTCCTATTTCACATTTAACGGTCATCAGGTTGTGTCCGGACTTGCTCTTAAAGTGGCATACTGTTAGCTGCTGTGAAAATCTGCTGTGGTTCTGGGGCTGGTCTGTAATGCTTTGGAGGAATTGTATGGTGATTGAAAGTAAAACACTCCAGTGTAACGCATGTTTACATGCGGAACACCATTCCTTATTAAACAGTAAACTTTTGCTGTCTTCTAGGAATTAAGGTATGACAGTTAATGCATGTCAATAGCCTGACTGTCTTCATTTCCCAGTTTATATCTGTTCTCTCTTAGGCATCACAGAGTGGCAAGCTGTCGTTTCCTCATTCCATCTTTTTAGTGATGGCACGGTTTGCTGTGCTGACACTGACCGGGTGGAGTCTCTGTCGCTCCCTTATATACCTCTTCAGGACCTACTCTGTCCTCAGCCTTCTCTTCCTCTGTTATCCGTAAGTCTGAGCTGCATCTGATCTGGCTAGGTGCCAACATTCATACAAGCCCCACTAATGCTAAAGTGCAGGGTTACTGTTGTTCCTTCTGATCTTATTTGCAGTTCATGTTTTTGCCAGTGTAAAAACCAGACCAGAGCACTGCCAGTCAGTTTTATTTATTTTCTCCTGTTTTTTTTGTGTTTTTTCTTTTTTTACTCTTTATATTAATTAGTTATTAGATCTTCTTCCATAGACTGCATATCTTGTTTAATGCAAATAGAATAAAAATGTACCTGTCTTTCTGGTCTCGTTACGCTTGTAGGTTTGGAATGTACATTCCCTTTTTTCGACTGAGCTGTGACTTCAGGCGAGCAGGTTCCCTCTCGCCTATTGCCAGCATTGGCTCCAAGGAGGTGGGCAGCATGGGCCGGGGCAGGGACTACCTGACGGTGCTGAAGGAGACGTGGAAGCAGCACACCAGCCAACTGTACGGCATCCAGGCCATGCCCACACATGCCTGCTGCCTCTCCCCGGACCTCATCCGCAAGGAGGTGGAGTACCTGAAGATGGACTTCAACTGGAGAATGAAGGAGGTGCTGGTCAGCTCCATGCTCAGCGCCTACTATGTGGCCTTTGTACCCGTCTGGTTTGTCAAGGTGAGAACATTACCTTTTGCCTTATTGCCCCCCCCCCTTACATGTGTTGAGTGTGATTTTGAGTTTGCTGTGACTTCTGGTAAATGGAGTTCCTAATTTTGCTCACAGTATGTACAGTATATACTACCCTACTACAAAAACACAACTAAAAAGAGGATGTACATTTTAAATGTATATACAATTGCTTTATGACACTGGCACTTAGCCACTTAGCTGACAAGTCAAAGCAAATCTAAGCTCTGGGTTTCAATGGAAACGTGATCTCTTATCTGACCCAGATAAACAGAAACGCACAGAAGGAAAAGCCAGGACTGCTGGTGATTAATCGAAACAGTGGCACGCTTCACTACATGCCAAACTACATATTCCATTTATATCCAAAATGAAATTTCTCTTAAAATATAGAAAACATGCATAGGACTGGCAGTGTATATATCCTTCTTCTTCCCTGCAGAGTACACAGTATGTAGACAAGCGCTGGTCCTGTGAGCTCTTCATCCTGGTGTCAGTGAGTACCTCAGTGATCCTCATGAGACACCTGCTGCCGCCCCGCTACTGTGACCTCCTTCACAAGGCTGCAGCGCACCTGGGCTGCTGGCAGAAAGTGGACCCCTCGCTCTGCTCCAATGTCCTACAACACACGTATGTAACATGCATGTGCATTAGCTATGAACGTACGAATAGAATGAACTGTATGACATGATTGGGTTCACACTTACATAAACAAAAGTCGCAAATAATATAGAAATATTGTATTTGGAAATCTTTATCAACATTGGACCAAACCTCACTATGACAACCACTAGTTTAGTACTCCTGGTGTTCTTGCTTGTTGAGGAGAAAATATCTGATCTCCAGCCCAAGTCTTTTTATCTATTGTTCTTCTGTTACTACTATCTGGTTTTTGATCAGTGTATCCTAGTTTGTGTAAAAGCCTTCATTTATTTCTCTTTCTCTTTGCATACTGTAGATGGACAGAAGAGTACATGTGGCCCCAGGGTGTTTTGGTCAAACATAATAAGAATGTCTACAAAGCCATGGGCCACTATAATGTAGCAGTCCCTTCTGACGTTTCCCACTATCGCTTCTATGTGAGTACCATTCACTTTATTGTGCAATGGGAATTAAAGGGTTATATTTTTGCCAAGAGGTATTTGTGCATAAAAGTTAGGCATGTGCATAAGGTGTATGCACAAATAACTCTTGGCAAAAATATATGCATTTGTTTGTTCTTATTAAATCTAATAAAATATTCTTTTTAACTTTGATTGATTGGGACACATGGGTGGTAGGGGTGTTTTTATTTTATTTATTTATTTACTTTTAACCCTTATGATGTCCTTCGGGTCAAAATGACGCAAATCACTAGCTCTTTGTGGCAGATAGAAGGCGCTAAACCTAATTCTACAGTTTACACAGACATATGATGTGCAGTGCTGCCACAACAAGATGTGTGTTTGAAACCCAAGGACAACAGGAGGTTTAAATGGCACGAAATACACAAATACATGAAGAAATAATTAATTATTTAATAAATACACACAGCAATGCCAATTAAAAACGCACACAAAATCATACTCTATCAGATGGCACCGCCGAGTGGCCAAATACGATATTTTTAAGGACATCATGAGGGATTAGAATGGTAACAATGATAATGTTAATTAGGAAGAGGCCATTATTTACACAGAATTGTTTGAGATAATCAACTTTTTGCTTTTGTTCATTTTATTTCTTCTAGTTCTTCTTCAACAAGCCTTTACGAATATTGAACATACTCATCATTCTGGAAGGTGCCATGATATTCTACCAACTGTATTCACTGATATGCTCGGAGAAGTGGCATCAGACAATATCCCTGGCATTGATTCTCTTCAGCAACTATTATGCCTTCTTCAAGCTTCTCAGAGATAGAATAGTCTTGGGAAAAGCATACTCATACTCAATCAGCTCATCTGACCAGAAAATCAGTTAAAGGACATAAGTTATTTTGAGTTAAATTCACCATAGAACATGAAAACATACAGAAGAGCTTTGTATTTTTCTACTACTGCATTTGGTGTCTTTTTTTCTGTTTTGCCATAATAAAAAGAAAAATATTTTTGTATTACTTTAAAAGTTTGCTTTAATTGTACATTACCACTTTCTCAATTTAAGTCTCCCAACATAAGTATTTTCATTAGCCCCTATACATTAAGTACCAACCAAAACAAATACGTGTAATAAACAAATACACGTCAAATCACTGTTACCCCATGGCACTGGCCCTTTAAGAACAGGATAAGGACCAGCTACGCTCAAGCGAGCGCATTGATGCCGCGCTTTATATTTACCAAAGGGATTATTTAAGCGCATAGAAGAGGCAGCCCTTCAACTAGAAATGATAAAATGATGACCGAATAACAATTAGCGCACGTTAGAATTAGCCTATACGATTTAAATTAAGAACAAAAATAGTATGTTGCTTCCAGAGCCATTGTTCTTTGTGCGTAATTAAATCGGTAAGTCTTAGTGCCTGATCGCTGTCTTTCAAAAATGTTTTGTTCATTCGTAAAGTATTTGGAACGCATTGTTTATATTGTTAATTTTTTTTAAATACATATATTCTCCATATAGCTAAATATTAAACGAGAATTTGTAAAGTTCGCAGTGTGTGTGTGTGTGTGTGTGTGTAGTAGCCATCTTTGCAGAGGATCTTTGATTTTGACCGTCAGACTGACGGTCAGAGGCTCATCTGCAAACGATGTTATTTTATTATGACGTGGTCTTTCAATGTAGAGGCATTTGTAATTTGTAGCCAATTTCCTTTAATACACGCATATTACTAGATGTATAATTATATTACTAGATATAACGTTTATCAGTGGGGTTATTGTCTACATTCCTGATGAACTCGAGAGAATTCTGATGTATTTTGCAATTTAAATCTAGTCAGACAGTGTACATCAGTTCATATTGAGTCACAGTTTTAGTATATTGATTAAACTGCATTTGAAAGAGAAACTATTGTGTTCAATAGAGATTGCCTTAAGTGTTTGCCATAATCAGACTAGTCTAAAAATATCCCTGGTGTAGCTACTTAGGCAGAGGCTAAACATTAAAGCATGATGTTGCCCCTCATGCATGTCATCTGCTGAAAGAAACCCATATTTAGGGTGATTAATAATGATTGTTAATGATTGTAGCTTAGGTCTACTAGATTGTGCCACATCAAACAATATACTAATGTTTACAATTTATATGTTGGCTATTGTGGCACCTAAATAGTTATAAAGTTGCTATTAATTAAACATGCAACTTGCAAGAAGGAGACAATTTGGCATGTTTAAAGGCTTCAGATTAGAGCCCAAACTCAAAATACTTCTGCTGAGCCAGTTGGTTTTGTTAGCTCTGAAATTACAACCTTCATTGTTTCAGAGCGTCCTACACTCTAAGTGGACACTAGGTATTGCCACCTCATCTTGCTCCAGAAGGCTTAACGGAAACAGACATAAATGGAGGACAAACGCAAGAAGAGAAGTCCCAAGGTCTCTCTTCCCCAACCCCCGCCTCCCCCCATAAACCCCCGCAAGCTATCTGTCCTCCCTGCTAGCAAAAGTGCCACCTTCTCTCTTGGGCTGCCCCAACCCCCCTCCCCCAAAAACAGGGGCAAGTATAAAAGATCTATAGGAGCACCAGGACAGCCCAAAGAGGTGTTCACTGCAGTTGTTGCACCACCAAAGACCACCAGGTTGGTATCCTTGAGCCTGATATACTATATTATAAAGTACTTTGCAAAACAAAAACAAATAAATGGATGATGGTTGCCTAGCATAATAATGTCATGTTCAATTTATATCCTCTCCTCACACCTCCTCAAACATTATGTTCCAAATAACTAATAGCAAAAATATGATATTAATATATTTCAAAATGTTTTAAAGTTAATACAGTTCAACTATTTTCTGATGTACATCTATATAATTTGATTTTAACCACTGCAAAGGGCACATGTATGTAATATACAGTCTACCAGGTAAGATACAGTACTGTGTGTGAGATGTCAAACGTTAGCAGCTGAATCTAAGTGATATTTTATCAGGCCCCATAAGGAGAAGCCCCGGGCCCCTCAGCCAGCAGGACCCAGCAAAGTCGTCCAGTCTTCCCCCCTGCAGCACTCCTTTCTCACAGATGTCTCGGATGTGAGAGAGATGGAGGGAGGACTTCTAAACCTCCTCAACGACTTCCACTCAGGCAAACTGCAGGCCTTTGGTAAGACGGCATCCATTTCCGCTGTCACCTGGGGAATATTCAGTTACTAGCCTGAAATAACTCCGGTTCAATTGTGGCTTGGTAGAAATGAACAGAATAACATTGAGCAGCTGTGAGGCTATTTATTTATTTATCTCAATAGACATACGTTTGTCCCATAAACCCTTAAACTATCAAAGAGCTACTCCTCTTTGAGCATACCGAGGTTCCAGTGCAGCTGTTAGCTTGTCTGGCAAAAACCTCTCTGCTCTTAGGCAAGGTGTGCTCCTTCGAGCAGTTGGAACACGTGCGTGAGATGCAGGAGAAGCTGGCACGCCTGCACTTCAGTCTGGACAGCCATGTGGAAGAGCTGTCAGAGGACCAGAGGAAGTGTGCCTCTGACCATAATCTTGAACACCTGCTCTGCAATGTAAGTACACCTGCAAGCCACAGCTGGCATAATTTTGTAGGTGAGCAGTGCCATTTAGAGCAATTAGTGTTAATAATTAATGTTTTAATTCATTATTTCCAAAATAGGTTTTGATAGAAGAGATCAAATTTTGATCATGGGGTACTGTATGCCATAACTTAGTGGGCCAAGGATGATGCATTCATAATGGTAGAATTCAAACTAACAAATACATTTCCGGCACTTTATGTTGTTATGCATATACATGTGATAGAATGCTGCAATTACTGTAGCCTACAGTAGATTTCTTGGTTGATTGCTAATTATATATGGTTATTTGATATGCTTTGATTGCTTATTATAAAATGGACATACGATATGCTATGTCTTTTATGTTAAAACATCATGATATTATCTATGGCAGGGTGTTATATACAGTAATATATATATATATATATGAAACACTTTAAAGATTGTCTATTAAAGATTGTCTATTAAGGGTTCCTTATAGTGGGTGTATCCATGTTATCTACTGCTGTGGGGAAATAGCTGTGGTATGTGACTTCTCATTACAGAGAACTCTGCCAAGAATACATCGTAGTTGTATAGCAGGCCCAAATTATGATGTTGTCATTCCATTTGTGTAGATAAAAACATAGTACCGGCATTTGCTTTTCCAAAGATTGATTGCTCATCTCCACGAGTTTAACTCAAGTATTGATTGATTGAGCACAGTCTGTTATGTAATAAGATCCCATTTAATCATTGTTTACTTGCACTAGCGACTCAGATTGGTGATTCATATTTGTGTTACGCTGCTCAAATAATCCAATTTATCATTTGCTGCCATAGCTGGAGGAACTCAGCACCTCAATGTATCCTTTCCTTACTGAAAATAATGTATTGGACTGACCCTCTGCTCTATGTGTAAACACTGGCATTGAATAATGTGTACTCCCTTTGAGCTGGTGGTCCCTTAACATCCTGTGTTTAGACAAAAGCTTCACTTGGCTGAGAACCAGGACCTGCCCAAGACATCTGGCCCCTGACAAGTGAGGTGGGGATGATGGCAACCACTCACCTTATTCAACATGTTTTAGGTTGCCATGGCACCCATCCACCTGTGTAAGCACTAGTCCACGGGTTTTGTAATTGAAGAGAAATAATTTTGAAAGTTGTTATTCACAGCACAAAGAATGAAATTTGGTTTGTTTTCAACTTGTACATGAAAATAACAATTGGCTGCTTCCCAGTTAGAGTTAGACATGAATACTACTACACGAAAATCCATGAAATATTCAATGCACTAGTGGTTTTCAGGTCAAAATAATTTGCAGCACATATTTAAGGAGCGGGACACAATTGTGTGTTTCTTTTATTATTAGTGATATTAAGGCTATTCTTTGTAATAACAAGTAATGTGGGCCATACTTATGTAGCTGTCTTTGGTCAGTAACAGGCACTGTGGATCAGCTCAGGACCTTTCAGGGCTTTCTGTAGCAATTGTTCAGAAAGCACCTGTTTTATTGTTTTATTTTAACAGGTACAGTATATATTTGCTAAAGACAGAACTGGAAACAAGGATAGTCAAAGTTGTGTGAACCTTCCCACAGATGAACTGTATGTCAAATATTTTCCAGAGTAGAGTTCCAGAGTATAACTGAACTGTACATGAAACACACCTAATGTATAATGTGTAAGGTATATTCACAATGTGCAGGTAGGCTACTGTTTTAGCAGGCAACATTTTGATGTGATGAACTGGACAAATATGTTATTGATGCGCTCTGAATGCCTTTGCTTTATTTCTACTGTGTCTGAGGGCCTAGTAGCACTGCACCTCAAAGCACAAGCCAGCTGGCTGCCCTACACGCTACTGCAATGCTGTTAAATCAACTACATATAGGTCAGAGGAAATGTCTCCTATCTGACACCAAAAGGCATTCAGTTCTTTCTCCGTTGTGACACGTACACTGTGTACGGTAGCAGATTTGTATTGTACTGTATTACACAGCAGGCTAGAAACGCTGTGGTTAATATTTTGACAATGGCAGCTATGTTTCTAAATGTATTTTGAGTTGTTATTATAATTGTTACATACCAAACAAAATCTTGAATCTTAAAGTGAAAATATTTTGAATTGACACCAATTATCACCACTATAGTATAGGACAATTTAATATGGGTAGATATACCTTTGAAATGATTGAATGCTTGCTAAGCCTACCTCTATAGCTTTGACCTGCACACTGTAAGAGCATGTAGCTTCTACAATGAGGTAATATTGCATAAAGCTCAAGGATTCATAGATGTATGATTGTCTGGCTTTGCCTAATCATGTTTTTGCTTATACATAAAAGTGGAAATTCACCATATTGTTTTAAAACATACTTAAAAATTACTAACAGTTTTGAACATAATGGCAAAGGAATCATGTGAAGCATGCAAAATCAGAAAAAGACAGGCGAAATATGTGCTTTTTGACTGTAGTGCAAATATAAATAAAAACCAAACAGACCTTATATGCGGGGAAGTCCATGTGTCCATCCTTTGGTCTCAGTAAGATACATTATACTACCTGTCTTAACAAATAACACATGGTGTGGTCTGGACTGAAGTGGTGATGTGACTTTCTTGTTTTCCATATACACATCCAGGTTCACACAGACTATCAAACGAAGGAGGAAATGTGTAAAAGGTGTCTTCATTGACACAGTACATATACATTAACACATTTTGGAAAGGACAGCAATGGAATGCAGTCCATTGTTAACAAATGTTTTATAGTTTTAATTTTCACAACTACATGAACAGTTCTAATGTAATAAATGACCTAGTGCAAGGGGCACACAAGGCCTGTGGTCCACAGGCCTTGTGGATGAAATAGCAATGAAAAACAAAAGAAAATCACAAATCCACGTGATTAAGACTACTGGCAGCTATAGGTACAAAATTAAACATTTTATTTATATATAATCTGTTTTTCCACTTTTTCCACAAACAAAGCATACATAATAGTGAAAATGCTACTTATAGACTACAGAGAATCAGAATCGCAGATCTGGACTTTACCGTTGCTGGATCAAACATTTCAGCGAAAATCATTTTCATGTTATATCCAATGGTTCAGAGTTTACCAACCTTAATTTAGGCATCCGTGTATATAGAGAGCTCCATAATAAAAATATAAACATTGATTTGTAGTCAGCACATTTTGGTCATGCAGAAAGAGGACAGTTACCAACTCAGCACACCAACAATACATCAATAGGACCTTTAAAACAATGTTGTTACACAATAGATAAATAATATACTCCAATGTTAAATCAGCATTACATTTTAGTCTAATACTGTGCAATTACACATCTGAGCTGTACAAATGTATTTCAATTACTCTCACCTCACAAAACATGATAACCGTGAAAGACATATTAAAAATATCACATTTAATAAAAACTGCCCAAAAATATACACCTCTCAGGTCCTTTGTTCCCGCTTCTTCTTGTGCATTTGTAACATTCTGATAGTGTTCTGATTTGTCTACAGTACATAATGTTAGATAGGATTTATTATTTTTTTAACAACAAGAAACAATGACAATCATATGGACGGTATAGGAAATGTAAAACTCACAATATTATGTCTCATGAAAATGATTTACCTTTCAAAGTGCAAAGTAAGCAGGTTGTGTAGCACAACCAGCCCAGGCTCCGGTACCAGAGGACGTCTTGCTAAGATAAGGATCGACTTAACCAGCTCATTTTTATGGACTTTCCCTTTAATGGTATAAAAGTGCAGGCACTAGTAGAAATGTAGAACATCTCCATCTTCAAGTAAGGTCGGCGTTAGTGTTTTTCTCATCTGCGGTTTGGAGTGTGTGTGTGTGCGTGCGCGTGTGTGCGTGTGTGTGTGTGCGCACTCTTCGTGGTTAGGTTCTCAGGAACTCTTGGAGGCCCTTGTGGACATTGGCAGGCTGGCTGGCGGCACACTCAGCCAGAGCGGGCCCCATCTGGGCGTGGAGGGCTTGGCAAAGGTTGGCTGTGGCCCCACGCACGCTGCCTCCCCGGCCATGGGCGGTGCCACTGTGGCTGGAGGTGCCCAGGAGGTGCCACAGCAAAGGCAGCACTTTCTGCTCCACCGCCTGGGGCTTGCGAGGGTAGAGATCTGTCACCAGATCTGCACGGAAACACCCGGGAAGACAGGCAGTCAGGCAGATCAGAGGGCGCGGTTGGCACATGCAATACACAGTAAACACCACATGGGACGCTACAGTACAGTACAGTACATACCTGCAACCTTGTTGACCAGGTCTACCTTAGCTTTGCCACTTAGAAACTGGGCCTTAGTGCAAAACGGCTGGAGAAGCAGAACATTATCTGGATTGGGAAGGGAAAAAATGGCATGTTTACAATAACGAACCTCCATCTTTGACTCTACTCAACTCCCCCACCTTCCCCGCCTAGCTGTTCTATCACATTTGTGCTTGATGCAGAGATGAGTACCGAGATTTAGGATTAGTGCATCGATGGCTCCGACAGCGGCGGAGTAGATGGCATTGTTTTTAGAGTTGAGGTGATTGTCCAAAACAGCCGGGACCAGGATGTTGACCACCTGGGACATGTGCTCTTTCATGGTGCCGACGATCTTCTGGAGAGACTCCAGCGCATACAGGTTGACCTTGCTGTTGGATTCCTGCAGCCTGGCCCTGAAGGCATCAAACACCTGATGGGAGGGAACAAAGGTGACGGGTCAACAGCCAGTTATGAGCTGATGAAGAGATTATCCACGAGCAGGTACATGGTGCACAGAATTGGAATGAGAGCAGAGAGTAGGAAGAGAGAAACTGCTGATGGCTGTCGCTAACCGGGAATATACTGTTGACGACCACGTTGGGATTGTTCTGGCAGTCTGCCACTAGCTGGTCGATTCCTTTGATGCGTTCTCTGAAGTCCTTTGAACCCAGCAGTGCTGAGATCTGAGTGACGTATTCAGTCTTGTCCATAACGCTGTGTGCCTGGCACCTGCCGTTGAAGTGGCTGTTGGGCTCCCTGCTGGGATTGTAATACATTTAAAATATGGGTCAGGCGCTCCACCTGTGAAAGAACTGTTTGCAGGTGTCTGAATGGTTCACTACTGTTCACTCAGACAGTGAGATAATGAGTTGATGACGGCATTAGAAAAGGTTGCTCTACTGTAAAAGGGCATTGTTGTCAGGGGCACCTACAGGGGTACCTATGCCAATTTGGCAGCGACACACCTGCAAGCAGTGTCCATATTAAGGGGAAACAAAGGAGAGCCCATGTGTGGCTCAGTAAGAGAAATACAGAACTCACCAACAATCCAAACAATGCACATTTGTCCAGGGTGAGATTTTATTTCAGGTTTCGAACAGGCCGGCTAGTAGTTATTGCTCTGTTTGAGGTTGTGCTCCAGAATGAGCTAGGATTTTCGTTTGGTTTGTAAGTCAATTGGTTTTGCTCTAATACAACCCTGTTGATTCTAATTAATGGGTCATTATCAGGCTTCTGCAGAGATTGATAATGACCCATTCATTTGAATCAGGCGTTGGAGCAGGGAGACATCTAAAACATGCAGGGCAGTATATCTCCTGGACCAGGGTTAAATACCACAGTTACCACATGTTGTAAGCCCAAGACACACTTGACAGTGATCACACAGCTCCTGCCAAAGGTCTGCTAAGGTCAAAAGAGAGGGCCTCCCCAGACCTCTTCCATTACAGCGAATACACCAACCAGCTACCGTTTGACAGCCTATGCTGTGGCTCAGTGCATGTTTGTGCTCACCTCTTGGTCTGTACGAGGGGCTCTCTGGTGAGAGAAGAGGCCCTTATGGTGCCACTGCCGGGCTGTGAGCGTCTGTCCCTGGCTGAAGTGGTGTCCTGCGGCATTTCACCAAGACCCTATAGAATATAAGATGGTACAGATACACTATTACCCCTCCAATTGAAAGTTTGAGGGTTATATGTTGTATAAAAAAAATAACATGCATTCAAAAAAAGACATAGCCTACCTTGGTCTTCAGAGTGCTGATGGTGTCTTTGAGTGTTGCAAGGTCTTTAGAAGGGATGTATTTCTCAAGGATCTTATCGAAGTCTGGGTGGGATGACAGGAACAGCAGCATCTGCCGGCCGTAGTACCTGAGGGGAAAAAGAAAATAACACATAAAATACAAACAGGAGACTTTTACTAAGATTTCTTGGCTTGTGTGTCGAGATACCAAGTGAGTAAAGATTTTGTTAGCTTGTGAAAAATGATAAAACCAATAGTGGGAAAGATGAGAAGAGCATGAAAATGGCTCCTAGGAGATAGGACTTCAAGAGAGCAATAATTGATGGAGACATAAAAATAGAAAGGTAGTGGACCCCACTTCGGTACCCCCAGTGTAATAAAGTACATATAAATAAATCACAGATACTGAAAATTATTGTATGAAGCCACAAAAATGTCCCACACCGAACTTCCTGGGAGGAGTCTTGAGCCAGCTTGGTTACAGCAGGTAGGATTCTGTCGGAGAGGTCTTTCCCCCCAGACAGCAGGCGGGCAACACCAACCTTCTCCACCAGATTGGCCAGGTGTCTGGCTGTACATTTCCTCACCAGCACATTCAGATGGCTGCACAGCAGAGGGAGGAACACAGCTGATAAATAAACCGGAATGACAAGACAACATTATGCCAGTCCAATAAACCAGAATATTCGCTGGGTTTAACAACCCAAGCAAATTAGAACATTGAAAATGTGACATTGCAATTCAAACATTTGACAGCTACTTCAGGGTAGATCCCTGTGTGTGTGTGTCCTGACCTGAGCCCTCCAGACAGCAGGGCATGGATACAGCGGGTGGGGGTACAGTGCTTCACCATGCTGTCCAGGGCAGCATCCACGTCCTGCCTGATGAAGGCGTTGGTCTCCCCGGCCTTGTGCAGCAGGGCCTTGGCCGTGCCCTCCAGCTCCTGGTCCATGGCCCGCTGCAGGTGGCTGTACAAGTCCCCCAGTGTGCACACCGCCACCCTGGATACGCCCGACCGCAGGTTCCTGATCTGGAGCACAAGGCAGGGGGTGTGAGGTGGGGCGGGGGGGAAGGGGGGGTCACGGCCCCCTGAGGAGTTGCTGGGGGGAACATGAGACACTCCCAGCCCTGAATGTGGTCCTGACTGATTAGAAATGCTCTGGGAAGCCACACAGGTGTTATAGTTGATTGAAAACGTAGTAAACGGAATGATACGGCTCCCTGTAAACATTTGCTATGCTGCATATTGTTGATTATGGTTTTGCGGCCATGGTAGCGCACAACCAACCACAAACAAACCAAAACAAACCATGGCTATCTGTCCAATCAAAAACCTAATTCCTCATTTTAAACTGCATGTTCAGTTTAGCGCCGTTTCAAGTTCAATTAACATTTGTAAAAAACATTTTTGTAAAACTTTAATATTGTTTATAATTGTTGTTTTCAGAGTGGATGTATTGCTGATATCAGTTTGCATTCTAGCTAGCATATTTTAAATTCAATCTGAGAAGTTGTCTAAACCAACCTGTGTATACCGTATATTTTCTGATGTGTTACCTCTTGAGTGAGGGCCAGGCAGATGTCATGTAGCCTGCTGTGGAGCATGTCTGAGTGGTACTGGGCCAGAGTACGTAGAATGGTTAAACCCTCTATCTTCTTCTCCCTGGATGGGGGGGATAAGAACAACACAAGTAGCTGAGCCAAATCAGCCTTCATGAGATTCCTCCAGTTTATTCATAAATGACAATGCTAAGAGCAAAACACAGTAGGTTTCAGATTTCCCATAGTGTCCAGCCAGACCCTGGCCTTGAATGACCTCAAAGTGTTCATGGCTCACCAGTCGTCCAAGGTGAGTAGTTTGAAACTCTGTGCCAGTGCCAGGTCAGGCTTGGAAAAAGGACGCAGCTGTGGAGGCTCAGTTAGGTCTCTCTTCTGACTGGGAGTGCCTGACGACAGCTCATCTGAAAGACAAAACAGCCACACACATGTACACACACTTGAGTCTTGTATTACCAGCTTATCAATCTGAAAACAAGCAGTGCACATGAGCTGAGGCCCTCACATGATAGGTTGATAGGCTGTTAATAGCAGGTTGTCAAAACAAGCATTGTGTCACATTCATCCATAATCTGCTGGCTCTGACGGTCTAATTAACTAAATAACTAGTCTATAAAACACAGGCTGTTAAACCATTAGCTCCTAGATTTATAATGGAATAATGGTTTGCACAATTTGATAACTAAGACTGTCTAAGGCTATACATGTCTATTAAGAGCCCAGATACAGATATATAGGAAAAAGTGCATGAAGATATATAAGACAGTATATATACATGTATATAATTATATAAAAGTGACATAATTAGCACATTGGTCAAAAGCTGAATAGGCTATACACTAGTTATCAACAACAACAGAACAAAATTCTGTTAGAACAATGAAAGCAACATAAATGAACAGCTATACATTAAAATATCTGCCAATCCTCAAAAAAACTGTTAACAACAGTACAATACCAGTAAAGTACTGATGCTATCAGAGGGCAGGAAAGAGCAGGACTTTACTGTAGCTGTTTCCATGGCATTTATTTAGGTATGTAGCTCCACTGACCTGAGCTGTGGGAGTGAGAGGGACGGTTTCTGGTGAGGCTGGGGGCTCTCCTAAGCCGAGACGAGGTTTTGAGGTTGGGGGGCACTGTGGGCGGGCTGGGCTGATGGGGTGGGGTGAAGCACTTAATGGGACTCTGAGGCCCCTGGGTGCTGCTGGGGGCCTCGTCAGAGGGACGGTCCTCCTTGGGAGAGCTCATTATGCTGCCATTCAGGTGCAGATCTGCAAGAAAGACGGCGTCAGCCATATCTGAAATCATACATTCAATATTTAATAGTAATAATAATAATAATAATAATAATAATAATAATA